>LPNX010253066.1:0-20966 GCA_001517045.1 Pseudotsuga menziesii | reverse complement strand
TAGAATAGTGAAGAAGAATTAAGGAGTTCCAAGACACTTCTAATATTCTGTTTAAATGTGGAATATTACTTGTGGTCAGACAAATCGATAACTCAAGCTGGGGTATCTCATTGCTGCTGCAATGCAATGCAATCCTGTCATAAATGACAGACAATTGATAAAGGACTAATTGGAGAGCATCAATGGCGGAAGTAGAATGATTTGGGTTATAATATAGATTTATCACACAATAGAGGGAATATATCGTGCGAGCAGTTCGATTAATTTGGACCAAAGAGAAATAGATTTATCACACAATATTAGATTAGAAGGAATATATCGTGCTAGAGCTGCAACTTGATTAATTTGAACCAAACAAAAGTAGATAAGATCACAAGGAATATATCGTCGTAATGTTGCAATAAGATTGATTTTAAGAAAAAGATATTGAAAGGAAGATATCGTGGAGCTTGGCGAGCAATGAGGGCCACATTCCCGGTGAGCTTCTGCGGAATCCGGGAAAGTCTAATGAATGTTCTGTGGATTCAGGTAGCTGACAAATGTTCAATCACAACTTTTGATAGTGGTTGCGTTCCAAACGTTTGGGGTTGTCCACAAACTCTTTATAACGCACACTTTGATAATGCGAGTTGTTGATTTACATAATGGACGACCTATGGTTCGGTTTTGGTCTCTATTTCTGATTCAGATGCTTCTTTTTCTTTTTCTGTTGGAAATCAGCAATCAAGATAGGGATGCTCCAGATTTTTTATAGCTTAAGATGGTAAAGTTTGTTAATTTGTAGAGTTGAAATTATAATGTTTAATTTGTATAGTTGATTTAAAAAAGAAATTATTTATTTTGATATTTTAATTTGATGTCATAAAAACATAATAGGTATTTAATTTGTACTTATTGAGCAAATAAGTTAAATTAATTGCTAAGTCGAAATTAAATATGTTACTTATTTTTTATAGTTAAACTTGTTGTTTGTCATTAATACACAGTTATCTATAGTTATCAATATTATTTTATATGTTTTTTAATAATTGTTTATTTCTAATAACCACAACCATAAAATCAATCTTGATTTGTTTAATTTAAATTTTAATCAAAATGCATTTAATTAACATGTAAATCAAGTTCATGGAAATCAAGTTCTATTGTGGATCAAAAAATGGTTGGCAGCTGGCCTAGATAGCCACTTAATTTTGTGGAGATAGATGATTATTAAACTAAAGCTAAACATTAAACTAATTACCATATAATTATAGTTATCAATTTATGGTCTAACATGAACACTACCACACCCACATAGTTTGTGGATGGATCAAGATGATAGGGATCAAGATGATAGGGATCAAATGGTTGAGAAATAGTTATGAAATGGAAAACACTTTTGAAAATATTTTTTATTCCTCATATTTTTCTAGTTAAAAGGGTTCAAGTGTGAGTTATCCATGCCTAGCTACATGTTATCCATTTATCAACTATAAGTTTTTTTTTATATTCTTTTTTTTTATCTCACATTTTTCTAGTTATTGACCATGAATTGTTGGTTATCTATTTATCAACTATGAGTTATCCATGCATTGCTAAAGGTTATTTTTTATATCCTTTTCATAAAATCAATCTAGATAGTAAACTTGTTTGGTTCTAGTAAGTAGATGAAAAAGAATAGGCTCTAGTCCACCCCAAATATCAAATAAAAAAAATACTTAAGTAAACTAATTAATATTAACATATTTAAAAAAAATACTATTTAATAGAAAAAACTGATATCAAATAATAATAATAAAAACTCATATCTCATTAACTTAGACTTGTTTAATTTAAATCTTAATCAAAATGCATTTAATTAACATGTATTTTAATCAAATCCTCATTGTATACTTGTTATACTAGTGTTAATCTTATTGATCAACTCAATAAAGTCCAAAATCTTATATAATATCTCAATAACTAGATGGAAGTAATTACACTAGCATAGCCACAAATAATATCTCAACCTTATACAAGTTAATTTAATTAATTAAATATAATAAAATATGTAAAGTTATTTTTCATTATGAATACAATTTATTATTATACCTATCTAAAGGGGAGATATAGCTATCCTTTAGTTTAAACCATAATTTTGATTTTAATTAATTTATATATTTTTTCTAATGTTTTGCTTAAATTTTATAAAAATCATATATTAAATTAAATATTTTAAAAATAAATTATATATATATATATTTTAAATTTTTTATTCTATTTTATGATTTATTCATTTTAATAATTTAACTAATTTTCTTTAAATATTTATAGTTAAGTTTAAAATATATTAAAATATTTGTAGTTAAATGCTACACGCTAGAACATATTTCATTATTGTAAAGCCTTAAGCCCCCATAGTAGTGCCGGAGAAACAAGCCAGAAGAGTGTAGCGTAATTTCTGGATCACCACTTAATAATTATTCTATCTTTTACATTACTTTAACTTTCCACCATAAATAATAACTATAATAAGGTATTTTTTACAACTTTTTAGCCTATGTAAAACTATTACATTACATTTTTTTTTAATAAACACAATTTATCTAGAATCTTCTTATTATTGCAAAATAACATTTCATATTTTCTCTTTTCATAAGCTTGAATGTAATTCTTACTAAATGCGTATCTTCTTCCCATTTTAAAAGAAAACTTATCTTTAATACTCACACTTTCTCAATTTTTATTGTTTCTCACCCATTAACATAGTTTCAATACAAAATAGCCACTTCAAAACAACAAATAAAGAATCAGTTTTTGGTGTGGATTATGGTATATGTTTTTCTAGGATTGCTTGAGGATCTCATTTGAAATTTGAAATAAAGAATTATTAAGAAAAAATATAAAAAATAACTCGTAGCCGGTGAATGGAGCCGGTGAATGGATAATTAGTATTTGATGCATGGATAACTAAAATAACCTATAATTTAGGGTGGACTCGTAGTTGATGCATGAATAATGTCTAATTTCATGATTCTTAATTAAAAAGAAGATAGTATCACTTAAGGCATCAAATAAGAAAAATGATGGTTACTTTTCTCACCACATCTAAAGAAAACTTAAACAGAGTGATATATATTTTTGCAGGTTGTTTTCATTATTTAAAAAAAAAAAAAATTTAAATAATTAACTTTTTAATAAAAATCCAAAAAAATAATATAAATAATGTTAATTTCATTACTTTTTTTTTTTTAAATTACAATTCAAATCTTAGATCGTAGGTTATGTACATCTATACAAAGTTAAACACTTACAAACAAAAATGTTAAACACTTGCAAACAAAAATGTCTCATATAACAAATTGATATCTATCTTAACTATTACATAACTACATTGATTTTACTATATATCGTTTTCTATCACATAACAACATTAATTTTACTCACATCAATCACTTTATGTATTTTTCTAGAGAAGGAAGAAAAATGTGGACTACCTGTTGAAATGTCAATCACTTTCTGTATTTTTCTAGAGAAGGAAGAAAAATGTGGACTACGTGTTGAAATGTCAATCACTATATGTATTTTTCTAGCCTTTTACAGTTGAGAAGGAAGAAAAAAGTGGACTATATATTGAAATGTCAATGCTTCGTTGCCACAAATTTTGGCAAAATTGACCACACTAAGAGAAAAAGTTGAAATTTAAGATTCGTTGAGACAAATCTCTCCGATTACATAGTTAGCTAACGTTCAAAACTCTGCCTTCACATTATGACAGCATCGATAAATACCATTTTGGATTTTGAGGGGGCGTTCATTTTCCATGGTGAAAGAACCGGTCGGTGCATGATACATTCACTTTTCGAATATGAGCCGATGAAGGATGGATGATTTTCTTGGAAGTATTTGCATGGTGAAACATCCCCGCACCGAACTTACGATTATTTCATGATTTTGGCACATCTTGGCGCACTTACAGGAAATACAGCTCGAACATTACTGCATATTTCACCTGGATTCTGCGTGTTTTTTCTGAGGTCTGAGGCCTGCCTTATTACTTATTTTCATATACTCGATAATCTTTTAATCAGAAATTATGTTGTCGATAATCTTTTAATTAAGGAGAGCAATGCGCTAATGGAATGCGCTAAGTATACCTCTATTTTAGAATGGGATTTATATTTTCCAATCTACCCAAATAATTTAATGTGAGGTTCACTGCTGGAGACAAATTAGGGTTTTTATTTTGACATTGACAATGAAGTATACCTACATCTTGGGATGGGATTAATCTTTTCAAATCTAAACAAATAATTGAGTTTTAGGTTCACTAATGGTTCTACGTAAAAGTCTGCAGCACACACCCCAGCATTGTTCATCCGGTGATGCAACACTGGTGATGGCGGCAGGTTGCTAAATTCTCAAGACTATGGAAGTCTCCCCACAACTCCTCTGTGGATTCACAACAGAGGTGGAGGATGGATTTCACGGATACACATGGAACAATGTCGCTGAGCAAGATGGTAATTAATTAAATACACATTCCAAAAACAATTTCAATGTTATTACTGTATTCTAAAACTTAATATTGTAGGTCTATTTGTATAAGTATTTATGGCTATCTGAACCTTAATGGCTTCTTTCAATACTCTTAATTATTTATTAATAATAGCTCTTCTCATTTGATTGAAGTAAATATTGATTTAGACTTGTCACAACTTTACATTTATTAAATATTTTGAATTTTTTTTAAACAATGCAGAAATTTAATAAGCAATGATACCATTATCTATTTTAGCATTTTCGTTAGACTTAATAATGTTTTTCTGGTGTGGATGGTTTTGGTTTGACATAAACCATATTTACGTAGTAGATATTTGTTTTGTAAAATCACGAATCCGCGTTCATCATTGCCCTAGTAGCTGGTTGAAAAAGAACTCATTTATACTTGTAATAAATTGGAATTTCAAATTAATTCTTAACAAAATTAACAATTTAGCTTCTAGTTATTTGTGAATCTTTTAGTATAGAGGCTCTATGTGGAATGACATGAGTGATCTAAGTGTGAAATGGTTACAGAAATTACTTTTTATTTTTTGTTTTCATGTATTGCTTGATATAACTTTGATTAAATAATGTAACATCTTTAAATTTTATAAAATAAAATAAAGTATATTTATTACATGCAATTTTATAATTTTTAGGATTATAAATCCATGAAATGGGTGTTTAGTGCTTTTATCAGCATGTTTTTTCTTAAGGCATTATGTCGATACATCGCTATGCATTCTAGTTGATACTATCATGTTGCTAAAACTTCTTTTAAAACTCTCTTCTTTGTAAAATTGTAAAAAGTTGTTTTCATTTTCTAATTTTTGGTCCTACCTATGAACTAGGAAATGAAAAAGGTAACATGTCTTACTTAGCCTATAAGACTAAAGCTAAATTTCAATTCAAAATGGATCTCGTAAGGAAAATTAATAAAATAATATTTATTAATTTTGGAGGAAGAAAAGAAAAAAAACTATTTTTTTGTTCGTATTTTCGACATATCTCCCTGTGTTTTTACTCAAATTTCGATTGGGAGAGCTCGTTGGATGTGGAATTAAATTTTGCATCCAACAATTACCCACTCGACATACTTTTGACGTGCCCCACTACTCCCAAAACAAGAAATACCTGAAAAAATGTGATGATGACATCATCATATAATTTTTTCAGGTATTTCTTGTTTTTGGAGTAGACGGTCCCATCAAAAGCATGTCGAATGGGTACTCGTTGGATGTAGAATTTAATTCCACATCCAATGAAATATCCCAATGAAAATTTGAGTAAAAAAACAGAGAGATATGTCAAAAATACGAACAAAAAAAATAGTTTTTTTTATGATATCTATCCCCAAATTTATATTAAAAAATTGTTTAAGAGGTACTCCCTTTTTTAATTTTAAAGAATTTTGATTGGCTAATGCATGATGACATGGAATTTGTATTATTTTTGGAAGGCCCATTTTAAATTAAAATTTCCTCTAATCTGAGTACCTTTTTTTTTCTATGTGCAGGTGGACGAGATCACACCTTAAGTTTTCTTGCTAAAGAAAATATATCCTAAACTACAAAGAATCCACATCCTAAGCAAAAGGTGAGACACCAAGGGTTGGAAATCAACCTATAAACTAACCAAGTTCTAAATCGAACTTTATACTATTGTTACCCCACCATACTATATTCCTTGCCATATACCATCGCGAGGGAACTATATAAAGTGCCTAGATTCTTGAATGATACGATGGTTGATTTAAATTTGAAAACTATGGAGATTGAGAAGATTTGCAAGCATTGCGGACTTAATCTTCTGCAGGCCATGTGGAGGTTGTAGTTGTACTAGCTAGTGGCCAAAAGTCATAAAGAAAAACCATTAGGTTTTATGGTGCCTCGATGGAAGTGTTTTCCTTCTCGATGAAGTTTGTCTCAAGGTTTTCATTGTTCTCCATTTGACATATGCAAAATATGGCTGCTCGACTGCTTAGCTTTCTAGTTGAAAAAAAAGTTGGAGGAGTTGAGATTCTCGGCCCTTGACACCTATTAAATCTGTCCGTAAACAAACTGCTTGTTGGTGAGGCTCTAAACCCTCGAAACAGTGACAACTGTGCTTCTTTGGTGGTGGATTTGAATGCAGAGATAGGTGAATACATCGTTATGTAATTTCAATATTATTTTTCTTTTGATAAGAAATAGTTATAAATAGTTGTTTTGACCGTGAATTCGTATGTGCAAGAGGTATCCCAACGATTCTGTGCAACGAAAAAGGGTTTTGGTTGTATGCTGGCCAAGAGGGTTTTACAGCCCGTGAAAACTTGTGGCCTTTCCCTTCATGGCTCTGTGGTTAAAACTTTATGACTTGTTATGTGTTTTTCCCCATAGTTTTAGGGCTTCATCTCTATGTCTATTCTTTGGTAAGCCCATGCACTTGATAGCATATGGGATTACCATGGTCTGTGGAGTACTATCGAATATGCCACATTCACAACTTATGTTTATGGTGTATCTAAGGTAGTTCTAATACTTGTCATTTTGATAATGCAAAGGTTTTTGCAAGAACCCGCGAGGGATTTATATAATGCCACGATCTATTCTAGCAAAGTTGTAACTTTGTTTCTTTATTAATATCATTGCCACTCTATATAATTTTGCTATAGATGATCTCTAATTTTATTATAAGTCATGTTTTTTGTTTTTACAGTTTTGTAAATGTTTATAAATAATGTGGTCATGAGGCCTTCATTCTGTCATTCTTGTTTTTGGGAAGGGTCATAGGCCACTATCAAAATGATTCCCATTGTTAACAGAATTTGTCACAATTATATTAAACATATTAAGCCAAGATGGCTCTGCTCTTTTCTAGTTATAATTTAATGTGTATCTAGAAAAAGATGATTAGAGGATTTGATCTTTAGTTTCTTGAATAACAATAATGAGTGATTAAAATAAAATCATGAGGCTTCTGTCAAATGGATTTATTGTTTTCTTAGTGGATAATACTGATTTTTATAGAAAATGAATTAATCCCTAAGGATGTTATGTTTTTATTTTGTAAGTAATAGTTTACAGATGATAATATCAATTCAGCTTACAACTTGTAACCAGTGTTGCGGCCTGTTGATTATCTCGATTTGGTATTTAACATTAATGGTTTTTGTAAAAGGTTGGGCCATATCGTCTTCATAAAACAATTCGGTGGAAAGAGTCCTTAACCGAGAACGATCTGTAACCTAACATAGTTATTTTAATTTGAATTTTTGTTTATCCTAACTGTATCTAGGGTATTTATTATAAGACTAGAACTTGGCCCTAGTTTGGAAAAGAATATATATAAATATATATAATACACGGTGTAATGCTATGGGCCTAAACATCATGGTTTTAAGTAATGAAGTTATGTTAAATGTTTTTGTGTTCATTTTCATAAGATTATATCATGAGCCTATAAGTATATTCTAAGTATATATTTTATTATAGATTCAAACCTTGGATATGTTTTAGAATGAGCAATGTTTAGCTTAAATAAATCAAAACTATAATTTAGCTTATGAAGCTCTCTAAGAGTTTTATACTTATTATGATTTATTATTTTTGTGTATAATTACTTATAAATCGTTGTAATAGGTTTCATAGGGTTTTCATTAGTCTTCACTGAAATACAGATGTTATTTCTTTTTAAAACTAGACTAACATAGAATTACCACTACTACTATCAATAAAGTAAATTAGGATTTAATTGAGATGGAAGAACTATGGTTACAATACGAGGAGAAAGAAAAAAAACGTTGTTTAAGCTAATCCTAACCTAACAGAAAAACATAGATCATTTTTTAAAGTTTAAATCTTTACCTTGAATAAATTACTCTTAGGAGAATAAATACTAATTTCCAATAAATCTATAGCTAATAACTCGCCTACAAATAATTTTCAAAGAGAAAGTACAGATCATAGATAATAAACTATTAATTTAATTTTTGCAGCTACTGAGCATACTTCTAAAAATACAGACATGGAAATAAATCACATATAACTCACAATAATTAGAACCTGGATAATGTACAGAAGGGGACAAACACCCAAAGGATATTGTTCCACCCAACCTTCTTCTGAAGCATCCAATTTTACTTGCTTAAGACCCCCAAGCCTGTTCACTGAACCACTAGGACGAAGATCACGAGATAAAATCCCACATGGAAACTTGCTACAACTTAGCACTCAATAGCAGACTTAAATCAACAATTCCACTTTATTTAGCCCCTCATCAAATTCCTTGTGTTCCTGAATTTTCATTTTGCAGCAGTCACAAGGTACTTCACTTGGAAAATAGAATGTAGTAGTGATCCTCCTCCTCAATTTGATGGTATTTATAAGATTTCCTAGGTCTTTGGGCCAGTTTTGGAATTAAATACGCTACCATCTCAGATCCCCCTCTCAGGGAACATGACCACTATTTTAGGGATTCTGCTTCTTATAACAGCTAGAAAGTGAAATTCTAATGCTGCTACTTCTCAACCAACCTTCTACAGCTGCTCATTCCTCCTAGTGGGTCAGTGAACACTCATTCAACATTCTCCCTTTGATAGGTGTCTCTTATGTTTAATTATTAAAATAAATCATTCTTCAATTACAGTCATGCTTGACCAACTTGGTCATAAAATCTTTACAATAAATTTAACATAATGTTTTCTAAAATAAATAAAAATATTTATTTTTCAGTTCTAGGTGTGTTACAAACCCCCCCCCTTAAGCTCAACATCATCCTCGATGTTGCTTAAGTTTGTTCCGAGTCTTCCTAGAATAGAGATGGAAATGCCACCTGCATATCGCTCTCCAATTCCTAGGTTTCTTCATCTGGAATGAGGTGTTCCCATTGCACCTTTACCTGTCCAATGGTGCAATTCTGGAGAAACATTTCCCTCTTGTTGAGAATACAGTCTCGTTCCACCTAAAAATATCCTTTGGGTTTTACCTAAATCACATTCTAGTCGATCACATGAGTAGCATCGTGTACATATTTTTTCAATATATAAATATGAAAGCCATTATGTATTCTAAGGTTAGCTCGAAAAGATAAATGATATGCCACTGGCCCCACTCTTGCAAATATTTCGAATGGTCCACAATACCTGGGTGCTAATTTAACACAGATCCCTAGTTTAAAGGAGCTCTTTCTGGGATTTACCTTAACAAATACATGCTCACCTACTCGAAATTATTTCATAGTTATTTTAAGGTCGGCATGAATATTTTTTCTTTCCTCAAAAGTTTTCAAATTACTTTGTACCTATTTTACTATTAGTTCCAATTCTTTTAACAATTCAGGTCCTAACATCAATCTGTTAACTGGATTACTCCATGTAATAGGAGTATTACATTTCCTACCATATAATATTTCAAAAGGACTAAGCTTTGTTGAAGCTTGATAATGATTATTATACGCAAATTCAACTAAGTAAAAATAATCTTCCCACTTCTTGGGATAGTCTCTAACATACATGTTCGTAACATATCTTGTAATACTTGATTAACTCTTTCTGTTTGTCCATCCGTTTGTGAATGATAAGTAGTACTGAAATTTAATTTAGTATCTAATCCTTTAAATAAATATTTCCAAAAATTACAAGTAAACTTAGGATCTCTGTCAGAAATTATTACGTTTGGAATTTTGTGCAAACGAAATATTTCCTTCATAAAGATGTCAACAATGTTGACAGCTTTATGAGTGGTTTTAACATTTATGAAGTGTGCTTCCTTACTTAGTTTGTCCACAACTGCCATTATTGAATCATTTTGTTTCTGATTTTTAGGAAAACCAGTTATAAAATCAAGGCGGATGACTTCCCATTTCCAATTTGGAATTGGTAATGGTTGTAAAAGACCTGTTGGGTGTTGATTTTCAGCTTTAACTTGCTGACATTCTATACACCTAGCTAAAACTTAAGCAACTTCGTTCTTCATATTAGGCCATAAATACTCTTTTATCAACATTGTTATCATCTTTTGATACCCAAGATGTCTGGAATAAGGACTTTTGTGTACTTCATTCAAAATCAGCAGTTTAACTTCCACTATGTTAGGCACATAAAGTCTTTTTTTTAACAGGATTAATCCTTTTTCATTTAAAATGTAGTCTATATTATTTTCAGATACATTCTGAGTTACTTTTTCTTTTAAAATTTGGTATTATGTGTCTCGTTTTATTCCTTCTTCCAGTTTATCCTATAATTCGGTTTTATAACTGCTAATGCAAGCTATAAAACATATTATTACATTTTTGCTCAATGCATCAGCCACTTTATTTTCCTTTCCTTTAATGCGTTTGATTTCAAAATCATATTCACTAAGGAAAGATAGACATATAGCTTGCCTTGCGTTTAGATTTTGTTGATCAAACATATATTTTAAACTTATGTTATCAGACATTAGGAAAAACCTTTTACCTTTTAGATGATGGCGCCACATTTTAATTAAACCATGGATAATTATGGCAGACAGTTCTAAGTCATAAGTTGCATAATTCTTTTCGTGTGTTTTTAACTTCCTAGACTCATAAGCAATTACATGACCTTCTTGTGTTATTGCTCCACCCAAACCTTCATTGCATGCATCAGTGCATACAATGAAATATTTGTCTGAATCTGTTATTTTTAAAATGGGTGTAGTGGTTAATAGTTCTTTTAATTTCTTAAAACTTTTTTCGCATTTTTGATCCGAGATAAATATTTTTCCCTTTTTCTGTAATGATGTTATGGGATTTGTGATTTTCAAAAATCCTTCTATAAATTTCCTGTAATAACTTGTTATTCCCATAAATGATTGTACATTAGTTATGTCATTGGGAACATGCCAATTAATTATTGCTTTTATCTTATCTGGGTCTACAGATATTCCTTCTTTGCATATCACGTTCCCTAGATATTGTATATTATCTTTATAAAAATTGCATTTATTGAACTTAGCATATAGTTTATGTTTTCTTAAAACTTGTAGTATTATCTACAAGTGTCACTACAATAAATCCTGAAATTAGCATCCCTTTTTAGTGTTATTTTTTTTCACATTGAGTGGTCAAACTAGATGTTAAATGGGACACATCATGGACAAAACTTAAAGTGTCTCAAAAAATGTCTTTTTTTGCTTCCTAGATAGCATCCTTTATGACGTCCAAAATAGCGTCTATTTTTTTTCTTTTAGAATAGCGTCCAACTTTGCTTCCTAAACAACGTCGAGATTTGCTTCTTAAATAACTTCATGTTTTTCGTCCTAGCGAGTGTCTGCTTTTGCTTCTTAAATGACATCCCCGTTAGCGCCATATTTGCATCCTTAATAGCACCATGTTAGAATCCAATATTGCATCCAATTTTGCTACCATTTCAGCACCCCATTTTGCACCATGTTTTACTTCCAAATATGTGCCAATTTTTGCTTCCAAATTTGCATCAATTTTTGCTTCCTTTTTTGCATCTCATTTTGCTACAAAAATGATGCCAAATATTTCTTCTATTGTTGCACCGTATTTTTCTTCCTATGTAGTGCCATGTTTTGCATCCAAATTAATGTCTTATTTTTCTACCATATCAACGCCATGTTTGGCTTCATCATTAGTGCCACGTATTTCATCCTTTTTAATGCCTAGTTTCTAATCTCTCATTTTTTTGTCACTAATTTAGTCGTATTTAGTAGCTTTATATACGAATTTTGGTCATTTTATTTGGTCACTTCTCTTATTTTTTGCTTACTAATTTAGTTTTTTTAAACCAATATTATAATATCATTAAGGCATGGAGGAATCGAATCACCAACCTCCTACTTGTAAGGCAAGCACTCTTCCATTGAGCTAGTACCCTTTAAGAATTTGAGAACCTAACTTACATAGTTATTTATAATGGTAAAAATGATCAATACACAACTTTGAGTATCTAATGGTTGGCAAAGGATGATAGATTGTATAATTTCACAATATATGATAAAGAAGGTTATGAAATCCATAAACCTTTTCTAGGAATTTTGAAGAAAACTCAAGAAATTGGCTTAATGGGATTGCAAAAATCACTATTCCCTAGCAACCGTAAGTGTACCACTATATGAGACCTATCAACAACAATTATCTTAGTGTGGATGCCAAGGATATAGTAGATAACCATGATCATCCTAGAGCCATGTATAAGTGTAGAAATAAGGAGAATCAAAAGAGAATGATCAACCCAATAGTTGGTATGGATCCTATCCACCATGGGATGAGAAAAGTTCCTTCTTCCATCAAGCTAATGAGTATCCACAAGGACAAACGGTTAGGATATACTGTGATTCCAATTCATAATGTTTATTCACTTCCCAAGGTGATGTTGTAGTGCTTGCACTGGGAGATCTACATGATCCCCAAAAGCATTGGATATAAGCATATTCATGGGGCCATAGAGTATAGGATGAGGTTGTCTTTTCTCACCAATATGAAATTCGATACGAGCAAGCTAACTAACACACTATCTGTATGTTATAATATACTAGACACAATTTGTATGTTACAATATAGCATTTTTGGCCATCAAAAAATGATTATGGGAATTTCAAACAGTCATTAAGAAGTATGTTGGGTAGTATCTCTTTGAAGCAACAACACTAAGAACTAATTCCCGGCAAGGAGAATCCACATAGAAAGAATTGCCAACAACATTAAAATTCAATCTGAGCACATACAACTATCATAGGTTGTTCAAGGCACTTTTTCAGATCATTGGAGCTATAAGCGTGCCTTTAAGAATCGTAAGCAAGCCAAAGAAAATTCCGAGATCATTATCTACAGGTATAATAAAGGTTGTTGTAGGGTTGAAGTATCCCTATTCTAGGGAATCCTTTTGCAACAAAAAACAATACACATGTTGTTGCATTGAATGTGTCAAATATCTTGGATGAGAGATTTTATAGTGCTTTCTTGGAGTATCTCAAAGCTCAGTGGATGCCAGAAAATAGATATTTGGGGAAATTTGAACAACAGTAAAAGTATTTTTGGATGTATTCTAAACAATTTTATAATCAAAACAATACTTCAGACCTATGAATAATGGATCTTAACGCAATTTGATAAAAATCATGTTCAGGTTGTCAGCAACCATTTATACATTTGCATCGACCCGCTTTCCTTTCATCAGATTTCATATCAAATTACTATGTCAATGGAATTAACAAATGGAATGGAGAGTTTAAAACTTGCAGCAGACCATCTTGGAGGTGCTCACTTTAGGAACACGTTTCTTCATCAAGGAGCAAGTTGGTCTCTTTGTAGAAGTAGTTTTGGGCACTTAAAGGCCCTAAAGAATAAATTATGGATTAATTACATTAGGGGTTAACCATTTATTAATAACTAATAGCATACTAGGAGTTAACCATTTATTAATTGCAATCACCCAAAAAACAAAAAACAAAAAAAAACTCAAATATATCCATCCTAAACCTGGATCGTTTAATAAAAATGAGTTTTACAGCTGTCGATCCCTATCTAGGGCCTTCTCAAAGAAGTCTAGCTATGTTTATGGCTTGTCCCATCCAGTTGCAGCCTTATAAGGGCTCATACTTAGCCACTGAATCTACTGGGTAGTCAAGCATTCTAACAACACAATCCTGCAAGCTTCAAACAGTCAACAACCCACTCAATCTAGTCAACAATAGAATTCTCCTTGGTAAATGGAAGCCTTAGTTTTGGGTTTGGAAAAGTGTATTAATTCTTGCACATGATCTAGGAACTAAGAATCAAAATCATCAAAGAATTATTAACAAATACTCATGAATTGGAAAATAATTGGAACCAGAATGGTTTCCTCTCTATATATTTAATAAACAATAAAGGGTTACAATTTCCATGCTGAGCAATGGCTTAACTCCATGAAGAATTCGAATACCTAAGGGACAATTCGAATCCAATGAGTGATTCTAGCTTAACTGACTCTTTTCCATGCAATCTCACTCAGTTAACCACTTGACTAAAACCCTAATTGACTCACCAAACCCTAACTAAAGTCGTAGTGCAATAAATGACTGAATCTCAACTGAAGGAGATCAAACACATGTCATAGCAATCCAACCATCAAGTGCTAGTCCTGCATGACTCCAATGAACCCTGATGAAGTTAATTGAAGTTGAACTGACCATCAGAAGTTGGTGGAGGCGCCTTGTTGACTCCAATTCATTAAATAATCATTAAATAATATATTTAATGAATGGAGGTGCCTTAACTAACTGTAACTGACTCGTTGAACTGATTGTAACCACCAGTTATCAATTAGGTGCATTAATATCACTTAGATCACCCCCAGAGTGCTCTAGTTAGCCTCCTTGACTGTAGGAGAAGGTTAAGTTAGCCTCCTTGATTGTAGGTAGGCATGGGAGTGTCTAGATGATGGCAATTAATGCTCCACTAATGTCATTTAAAATTAGGATAGTGGTTTAACTAGGCCAATTTGACCAAAAGAGTGTGTATGATGGTAAATGTCTCCAACACCCCCCCTTAAGCTATACTCAGGAAGAGTTAGAAAACATAGATGCATGAAAATTATAGGGCCCTATAAACAAAGGCCATAGGTCGCCCTGTACAATAAAGTAACTGCTTAATATAACCAAGGAAACGGGGAAAACCTCATGGGAAAAATACCCCCCCTCAAACTAAGCAATAAATCAAGAATTGGTTCTTCTATGCAGCAGCATCCTGAGACTGTGCATGTGAACCTCTGAATAAAAACTAAATGAATATGTCTGGAGGAATTTTCCACTTTGGAAGAAGAACAATGCACTCAACTGAATCAAAGATATAAGCAGTTGCACGGTGAAAACTGGACCCATGTAGAGAAACTGAAATCATCTGAAGAGAGAGCAAAGGTTCTTGAGGATTCAAACCATGTGTGGAACACTCAAGAAACTAATATTTTGTAGCTTTGAACAGAAAACCATGAGTGGTAAAATCAGCCCCAAATCTTAGGAGCAAGTGTCCAAGCGGATGCAGAATGTCTTCATCTTTACTAGTTCTGTGAGGAAATAAGCTTGTGACCAAAGGTAGAGAATCCCTTGGACTCTTGAGAGAGAATGCTTGAGCTCCATAATCTGATATAGATTCTGAAATAGCTAATGAATCACAAAATAAAATATCAGCAACCTCATAAGAGGAAACTAACACCAAATCCCCATCAGCAAAATTGAAGAAGAATTGCGGTACTTGATTTTTCACACCAGAATTGGTGAGAGGAGCTACAAGCATGGCTGAAACCTCTTGGATTTTAAAATATGAAAAAAATAATATCATATTAGAATGTAAATCAGATCTAAATAAGTTCACAACAGATCCAAAACTATGAAATCAAATCAAATCCCCAGCAGCAGTTTTGTAGGAGACTTGTGGTACTTGTTTCTTCACACCGTTGATGAGAACAGCTACAAGTAGTACTGAAGGTTTATGAACCTGAAATTTTGAACCAAGCAATATTAGATCATATCCAAATAATATCATATCAGATTCAATAAGGTTCATATCAGATCCAAAATTATGGTTAACCGAGACGGTGGATGCACAGTTTTCTTCTTCTTCAAAATTCTGAATTTTGGTGCATGCAATCCTGCAGGAATTTGCTGGAAGATCTAGATCATGGAGAGCGAATGTGCCACTCTTATAATCTGATATTTCTTCCAAAATATCGCCGGCTTTCGGAGTAGGGAGTGAAGGAGGGATGAGAATCATGGTTTCGAAGTAGGGAGTGAAGGAGGGATGAGAATCATGGTTTCGGAGTAGGGAGTGAAGGAGGGATGAGAATCGCGGGCTTTCTGGTGACATTGAATTTCAGAGATGCCATGAAAACAAAGTAATTGATTGTCAGCAAAAGCCCACCAATTGGAAATCGAGAGAAAAGGCTGCACCGCATTACACACTTGATGCCAGAGAAAGAGAAGTTCTGGGATTTCAAGGTGAGTAATGTTCTGAGGATTTATAAGCGTCTTGGGTTCTACTGATCTCACCAAGTGGACCAATAGGGTCAGCCATGAAAGAATCAAATCTACCTCTAGACCCATGAAAGTCTTATTGCCTAGCTGCCAACAACCACTTGTAGAAAATGGCCGTGAGAAGTTTACAAGAATGTGTGCATTATATCGGAATTTGTTGTTGACAAGAATTTAGGAAGTTACTTAACCACTGAACTTTAATAGTTAACATTACAACTTGCACCAATTGATTTTGGAAAACATTAAGCACTGTGCAGATGGAACCGAATCAGGTAAGTTGAAATCGTGAATTGTAGGTAGAATTATGAATTGCTCAAACAATCCGGACAAAGTTTTCCTACTATACTCTAAATTTAAATTTGAAGTTGAATGTCATGGGCAGTTGTTCAAAATCCAAGGGCAGACGGAGTGACCATTTTCCAAATACAATGATTATAAATTTTCAATTGTAAAATTGCCTATTAGCATTGCACCTTCTTGGAAAGTTTGATATTCTACAAAGAACTGCAAACCCTAACAAAATGCAGCATTGCCGCAACTTAGTGTGTAGTATTATGCCAATTACATGAGAAAAGAGAGAACCATTGCAGTAAAAAGAACCAACAATTCAATTTGCTAAACAATTATAGAGTCCTGTGGAGATAAACTCAACATTCCATGTCAAAGTTCCAAGTTTCATGAAATTTGAAGAAAATGGTGGTATATAATTTCATTCAACCGGGTATTAACATCTTTTTAACGCCATATCAGTTTTTTGCTAATTACATAGCCAAAAAAGCATTGTTCACTATAAAAAAATTCATGTTATTTGAAATGAAGATTTAAAATTATGCAATGTTCACCTTGTTAAAGCGATCAAATTCCTGGCTGATTGATCAGAATCTTCGTCTTTAATAGCTCCTTGAGAATAATGATCAGAATCTTCGTCTCTAATAGCTCCTTGAGAATATTTTTTTTTTATATAATATTTTTTTTGTTTGTATTAATATAGGGAGTGTATTTTTTGAAACGTTATGACCTTACATTATTAGGCCGACAAAATATTTACTACTTTTTACATTAGTTATTCAAAATTGCAAATTTTACATCCTCCCCCATAATATTCACTTTCACTATTATTTTTTGCCGACATGTTAGTAACGTTACATCACGTGACAAGATCTCCCCCATTATATTCACTTTCACTATTATTTTTTGCCGACATGTTAGTAACTTTACATCACGTGACAAGATCTCCCCCATAATATTCACTTTCACTATTATTTTTTGCCAACATGTTAGTAACGTTACATCACGTTACATCACTTTACATCACGTGACAAGATCTCCTCCATAATATTCACTTTCACTATTATTTTTTGCCGACTCGTTAGTAACGTTACATCATGTTACATCACGTGACAAGATCTCCCCCATACTGGGCTGTAGAGCGCCTCTCGGCGCAAATATGTTAACTTTAATATTAATAATTCAAATCACAACTCTACCTCCTTTTTTAATATTAATAAGAAGTCTATGTCTACACTTATGAGTTATTTATATATGTGCTTTGGGAATTGTTACATATAATTTTGGGTAATTAAAAACACAAGTTTTAAACTCATTACAATTACAATTATGTTAAATAATATTTTAACTAATTAAAGATTGTTATTTAATATTAATAAAAGTCTTGGCTCAAACTAACCTATGAATGATTAATATATGTAGCTTGGGTTGTTGCATACACTTTTGGATAGTTAAAAGTACATGTTTTAAATTCATCTCAATCCACCATGTTAAATAATATTTTAACTATTTAGCATTGTTTTATTTTTAAATTTTTACCCTTTTTATAATGTTTTATTTTTTATTTATTGTACATGGTCTTACTTATTCTTATCATTTAAAAGTTATTATTAAAATTTATGTGGAATCAATTATTACAATGTTGGTTACATAGTATGTGGTGTGATACCATCTTCGGTTATGAACATTAAGTTACATAATGTAACTTGACAACAACTCCTTGTAGACTAATATAGATCTATCTTAAACACAGATCTATCAAACATAGAAAGACATCAAACTTTTTATTTTATTAAGCAAAATAAAACAAATTTAATTATGTTTTTTGGTTCAGGAATGATTGTTACACTTATTACGCAGGTTTTATTATTATAAGGGACATGGTACTCTTGTTAATTGGAGTTAACACTGTCAAAAACTCAAACCCTTCAAAAATCCAGCCAAATATTTTTAAATTTCTACTAAATTTTAATGGGAAATCAAAATTTTCTATTTTAAAGATTACATATAGTTGATTGCAAATCTCGGAACAAGTGGAATATAAATGAGGGAAAATGCTAATATTGATAAATTCAATAAGAACAATTAAGAACAGTCCAGAACTATTCAACAAAAATAACAATAAAAAGGTATTTTTTTTAAATAACCTTTGTGGTGCTAATTCTTTTATTTACATTTTGATGTGTACTTATCAGCATCTATGCTACTATATATGAAAGGAAACTAATATGCTTCTTGAAGGACAATTAGGATAAATAGATATAAATATGTTTATTATTCTGGTCATAAATTTGCCAGATGATCCTATTCGTAGGAACGGTCGGTTGGCTATTGGAGCAAGCTCCTCTCTTACTTAGACATGGTGATATTTAGGACAGACATTCGATGGGATTGAGAATATATAATAGATGCTATGGATGGATTTTTGGACAAGACAATATCATAGCCATCTGCAAACGAATCCATCTCTTCGACCATTAGTTGCCAGAATAGGCCTCCTCCCCCAGCTCTTCCACTCTTCATTGCATTGTAAATATTGTTATAGACAGTATTATAAAACATGACGCGCTGGGCCGAGTTATAGCCTGGGTCTTTATATGATTTCCCGAATTCAGCAAACAGTACTGGTTTCTTTAAGACTCTTTCCACATCTTTAAAATGGATTTCCATCCACTTATTCAGGAAAGAACGCTGTGCATTTTCATCTGATCCAGACACCCTGTTGAGCCAAGAGCGTAATGGGGCATGTTAGATTCCACAAGTGATTTAATAAAACTGTAGGTTAGGGCATTAATCCATTCATTCATATATACATACAATATAGGAAGATTCATTACCATTGATCTGGATAGGCATGAACAGTTGCAAAATCAACCCCTGCAATTAGATTGTTAGTGATGAAGTCTGTTCCGAATTCAGAACCGCCTGGGTTGTACTGCTTTCTTTCAGGGGTCGACTCGCCATAGAATCCTTCCATGCCTGCTTCAAGAAGGTGGTTTCTATCAATTGATTTCACGAAGCCGACCATTTCTTTTATCCATCCCTGTATGCATATAGTTTAAGATTACGGTGAGAAAGTTACTCTGATGAATCCAATATACAACGAAATTCATTGAAGGTATATGTTTATATTTCAACCTGCAGAGTCCTTCCGGAAGTGTCAATTTGGCAGCGGGGCTCATTGATGAGCTCCCATGAAAAGATTGTTGGGTCGTCCTTGTAAGCAATTCCGCTGATGCTATTCACTCTCGTTATTACAGTCTTGACATGGCTCTTGTAGTAACTTTTCACGGTAGGATTAGTGTAGAAATCGTCATCGGACGTGATATTTAGCCCTGCGTTGCGTCCCCATTCAACGTATTGTGCCCTTCCTCCGTAATCTTTATAGTTGTTTACGAAGCAAAGTATGAGCCTGATGCCAAATCTTTTGGCGTGGGTCACCACGAAATCCAATCCCTGCAATATAGACCATTAAAAACAAACGATTAGAGAGAATTTTAGATTTAGAGCATTTAAAAAACGATTAGAGATAAGATTAGATTTTACAAAACGATTAGAAATAAGATGATGATGTTATGTTCGAGTAATCCTCTACCAATTAATCAAAAAAACTCTTTCAAAGTGTTTACAAGCGTCCTTACAGTCAATCAAACATATTTTTCTTAGAACCAATAACAATTAATCATAAAAGCTCTTTCAATTTGTCTACAAACATCCATCCATGTCAATACAATCAAGCATATTTTATAAGATCCTTTTGAAATTGTTTACAAACCCCTACAAACATCAATACTGATATAATTAAACATATTTCATAAAAGTGTTTTTAAATTCCTAACTTTATCTAAATTTCTGATTCTCTCCATCCAACGGGCAAAGAACTTGATTAATCAATAGAGATAAGGATGACCCTTTCAAATTGCTTACGAACATCCATAAAGCATATTTTTTTACCACCCATATCATCAATGAACCAAGTATACTTCCCCAACAGCTAAGGAAATCAACTAAATAAACATAACAAAATAACACAATATAAAGGAAGGAAATACCCAGCAACCAACCAAGTCTGAAACCATACTCATTTTGCAACACACCGTGTCTGATGGGGAGGAGAAGTCCAAGGCATACTCTCTCAACAACACACCATGTCTATGGACGAGGGGGGAGGCCAGGCATAATCACGTTGCAACACAT
>LPNX010253043.1:114019-172543 GCA_001517045.1 Pseudotsuga menziesii | reverse complement strand
ATAATGCGAAAAAAATTAACAAAAAAATATGCACATCACACTGCATTTTATGTATATCATGCTCATATATTTATTTTTTTAGAATTATTAATGCAAGATTGAATTACTCTACGTGGACACAAGCCACTTATTAGCTTCTTCAAATTTTTAAGGTCACACAGTTCATTAAATGCACAAATTCACACATTAAATGACATCGGAATATTTTAAAAAAAATATCACTATGAAGCCAACATAATATTCTACAATTTGTTTTTTTACTGCAAGTCAAAATTCACATGGCATATATGCGTTTTGAGGGCTTCTATCTAGCACATGAGTAAAAAATCAGGTTTTCATCACCAAATTTGGCCAAAAAGTGTTACCCATCTTCATGGAATCACCTAGAACCCAATGGGGATTTCATTGTTTGCACAGATGCAAACAAGGAAGGGCTCGGAGGATTCCTCTTACATAACATTTATGTGATCTGTTATGAATTGTGAAAGTTAAAAGAACATGAGCAGAACTACCCCACACATGATCTTGAGTTAGTTTCCATCATTCATGCCTGGAAGATGTGGAGGCACTACCTCATGGGAAGGAAATTCCTTCTAAAGATAGACAATATGAATCTAAAGTATTTATTCGAGCGACCGGATCTAAACGATAGGAAAGGAAAATGGTTGGATTTCCTTAGCGAGTACCATTTCGAGCTAAAGCATATTAAAGGAAAAGAGAACAAGATTTCTAATGCTTTGAGTCAACAAACTCATATGATATATGAGGTGACTTTAAGTCAAACCAATTCAGATTTACATGAGAGGATTAGAACAGCCAACAGATTTGACTCTTTATATGTATAAATCCTCAATAAAGTGCAAGAGGACAGGTTGTTTCAACAACAAAAAGAGTACAAGGTAAAAAAAATAAGACTGTTATGGTCGAAGGAAATACTGTACGTTCTAGAAGGAGGGGAAATTCAGTCTGACATCGTCACATAATTTCATCAAACTCCCTACTCGGGGCATCTGGGATATCAAAAGATGATATCCATCGTTAAGAGACACAAGTTTCTGGTCTAACTTAAAGGCCAACATTGCTTTGTTTATTGTGAAATGTTAGAAATGTCCGCTGGTCAAAGATGAACATCAACATCCTTCGGGATTACTGCAGCCATTACCCATTCCAGAAATGAAGTGGGAGGTCATTAGTATGGATTTTATCACCGGTCTACCAAAAATTAAAAAACAAAATGATTCTATCTTTGTAGTAGTTGAAAAACTGTTAAAAGAAGCACACTTCACTCCAGTGAAGTTGACCTACAAGGAAGTACACATTGCCAATATCTTCTTGAAGGACATATTTAGATTGCACGGGATACTCAGGGAAATCATCTCGGATTGAGATACAAATTTTACTGAAAATTTTTGGAGATATTTATTCTCCATATCAGAGACGCAGTTGAAATTTAGTACTGCTTATCACCTACAGACAGATAAGTAGACGAAAAGGTTAAACCAGATTGTTGAAGACACGCTTAGGATGTATGTCATGAACAACTCCAACAAGTGGGAAGACTACATGCATCTTGCAGAATTTGTGGATAACAACGGTTACCATACTTCCGCCAACATGAGTCCCTTTGAGGTAGTCTATGGACAGAAGTGTAGAACACCAGTTACTTGGGATATACTGAAGGATCAACTCATGTTAGGGCCTGATTTGTTAAAGGACTTGGAACAGTTGGTTACCAAGGTCCACATGAACCTTAAAGAAGCACAATACTACCAGAAATGCTATACGAATAAGAAAATAAAATATAAAGACTATCAAATAGGCAACCATGTCTACTTGAAAGTAAAATCAAAATGGAGCTCGTTGAGATTGGGAAGGTGTGGTAGTTAGCACCTAGGTTTTGTGGACCCTTTGAAATACTCGACAAGAGAGGGCCAGTGGCATATGAACTAGTGTTACCCATGCACATAAGAGTCCATAAATTTTTCCATGCATCATTATTGAATAAATATGTTTATTATGCTAAACATGTGTTTGATTAGTCCTTATTACGGGTGGAACCTGAAAGGGAGTTTTCCCATAAACCTCTTCATATATTGGAAAAGAGAGAGGTGCAGCTGAGGAAGTGCACCATATTCTATTTTAAATTGCAATGGAAGCATTTCAAAGCTGATGATTCTACTTGGGAGAATGAAGCCACCATGAAAAAGGTTTACCCCACCTTGTTTCATGATTTCATTCCTAGTCCCTGGAACACTAGGGACGGTGTTGTTCTAAGGGGGGAGGGATGTAGTATCCCAAATTTTGGACCTAGCACTTATGGGAATGATCCCATTGATTATGATGTTACCTTGATGTTTTATTTTGATATATCGAGTCAAAGGCCCCACTACATATGAACATGATGCTTTGTTTCACATACTGGCGGTAATCCCATTGTATATGATATATATATATTTGCTTGTGTTGGGCGTGGACCCTGAAGAAAGTGACTGATGAGATGTTTTGTGTTGAGCGAGGAGCTCTGGAACACATAGATAAATTGATGGTTTGTGTTGAGAAAGAAGCTCTGAAGCACATGAGTACTTATATTTGTATTGGGCAAGAATCGTTTGAGCACATGAGTTTTGATATATTTGTGTTGAGCACATGAAAACATAATTTGGAAGTGTTGGGAATAATCCATGGAGCCTTCCATGTTGATGTTGATCATAAGCTCTGGAATATCGGATCCTTGGCCATTGTATCCCTAGGTGTATCCTACAAGTACATCCTAGCATTAGTGTTGAGCGAGGAGCTCTAGAATTGTACTAAGTTTGTAACTCCATATTTATAGCGTTGAGTATGGGCTCTAGTATGTGCTAGGAGTTACTAAAAAGAATTAATGATTCCCGAGTGAAAATGACTTGAGTAAATATTGATTTCATCTAACTTATTTATAAGTGATTAAATGAAATATCAAATTTTCATTTCTCATTAAGTACTGAAGAACTACCATGTTATACGAGGGAATCCAACATGCAAGAATGTTTAGAGTTTCCTAGCCTAGTAGACCTAACCACCTACCTTATGACTTTAATGAAGAAAGTGTCATAAGTTTAGGTATCATAATATATGATGCCCAAAGACAAATGTTAACAAATGTTATATTTTTATATATTTTATACATGGTATTTATAAAGAGAAACCATAGTAATAATATTAATAATGTAAGAAATAAGGAAAAGCTTCATCTATTATTTATTATTACTATAAGAAATTAAATATTATATTACCTACAAAACACCAACTAGGAACTAGTTAAAACTTCCTAAGTTAAAATATGAAAAGTAGCTAAATTAAATAAAAAGGATTAAATCAAGAAATCAAATGATTCCTGATTTAACTTCCCCTTTGATTGAAAATTATGTCTATAAAGTACCAAGCCAAAGAGAGGCTACTTGCATGTTTGAAGCATCTCGGAGGGATCTGGAATAAAACTAGGAATGGTTCTCGGTCATGGTTGGGTGGAACATGGTAGTTCTTGATTGATTTGGTCATCTATACAGAGGTCAGATCTACCTATGAATTCTTAATACTAGGTAATTCAGTGTCTAGGTTTTATCCATTGGAATAACTTCATTTTTCAATTATGAGGTTCTTTACTTCCTATCTCATTATTTAGTATAATATCTCTTTAAAATAGGAAAGTAATTAAGTTATATTTCTAACCGTAGATTTACCATTGTGTTTCTATAAAATCTTTAAGGGCTTATACTTCATTTATAAACCCTATGTATGTAATTTCATTCCAATGTATTAAATATTTAGGGTTTACTTTTGCTAAAACCTATGAATTATTCTAATAGTTCCTATGTGTTTATTTACCTATAAATCTCTACTGGCAGATTTCATATTGCTGGCAGAGCTAGGTTTAGAAATAAAAGACTAGTTCAAATTTAAGTTTCAAACAAATCTTACATGTCAAAAACAGTTAAATAATATCATAGGACCTTATCCTATTTAAAGCGATATTATAAACTTAGTATTCCACATCTAAGAATAATCATAAAACCAAATTATTAAATGTAAGAAAAAAACCATCGAAGACATCTGAGGGTCTGTATCATTATATTCCTACTAAGAACAAGGATACACTTTAACATTATTTATGAATAAAATATTATCATAAATCGAAACTACAGACCAAGTATCGAGACCATCTAATGGTTCACTATTTATTACTATCAACTACATCCACAATTTCATAATAGAGTAAACCAATTATACACATAGATAATCCATTGCAAATATAACAAATCAAACCCTTAAATATCTACGAACCATATTATAAATCGCATGCCATAATAAAAAGTCCCTACCTAAATAAAAACCAACATAATATCATTTACAGTAATCATTTAAAAAATAATAATATCATTTAGATTATTCATTTAAATACCAAAATAATTACACATAGGTCACACCATCAATTCCCGTGAGCATCCAAGCCCAAATCACATCCATACAAATATAAACCCTCACCATTATAAATGACCTGGGATCAAATCTTCTGGGTTCTAATTCATTTACAAGTCACCGAGAATGAATCATGTATGATTTCATTGAGAGGCTGTAGCAGTCAAACTATCAAAAGCTACCCTATATTAAATATACATAGGATGTATTAAGACAAAACATAAACTCTCTACATCGTGGTTGATAGACCCTTATAAAATGTAACATCCCCTTCCTACATGACCTAAAAACTCAAAGAGTAAGTAAAATGCATTGTAAGTAATCCGAACTTCGTCAATGTGTAAATGGAACTGATAAGTTTGGTGATTCGAGAAAAAAGTTTGCACAACGAAGATTGGGTGACAAATCCACTAGAGAGAGAGGTAAAATATGAGTAAGGCTTTCGGGATATAGTGATGATATCTAGGTGTCATCATGGTTTCGATTAAATCTCAAAATAAAGTGAGTTAATATTCGCCTTTGACAAAAGCAAGTAAGTGTAATTACTTGTTCATTAATTGGTCATTGAGCATTTGAGAGACGACTCTTTACTTGCATAAAAATGCTAGTGGGATATGTGCTTATTAAAATAAGTTAGTTATTTGCCATAATAAATTATTATTGATGGCATCAAAAGTGTATTAGAATGATTACACTATTTATATATATTAAAATTATATATTTTAAGAAGAAAGGGTTACTTTGTAGTAAAGGGAGACATTAGTCTCCTTATATATATGTGTGAGAAAAATTATCCAAATGAAGTTTGTTGAGGAACAAGGGAAAGGGGTTAAGGTATAACACAAATAAGATCATTTGAACACATGCACGAATGTATTTAGAGCAAAATTTTTCTAAATCGTATTATACATTAACTTTTATTTTGTATAAGAATTCTTTTAATTGCCACTTGGGAATAGTGGAGGGAGATCTAACAAACGAGTAACGATAGGCCTTGGAAGATGCAGTACATTAAACCACAAAGGATGAGACCATATGGATTGGTTTGTTTCAGATTTATATGGGCATTAGAGATATGATGAATACAGTATAATCTCCAACTGAAGATTAGTTATATGTCTTGGATCCACCTGTTGAAGCGGTGAGGTGGGTTTAAGTAGAAATAAACACACATGCACATGATATATTCATTGGATATCGATCTGAATATGTGCATTGATGACAAATCATTCAACACATCACAGGTTTGACGGATTTTAGGGTTTGTTCATCATGGTTGGTTTGTTAATACAATCGGAGCTGCATATAAACCAAGGATGGTTAAACAACATAAGATTTACTGGAGACAATCTCTATCAAGGGTTGACACGTATCACTGCTGGCACTATCCACATGTTCCCGTTTGTTGAAGGAATTTACCATCCATCAGTACATTTGATAGAACATGTAAGGAATTGATAAAAGGGGGAGTGGTCTCTTAGAAAAACACCAGATCCGTGTTCCTTGGGGGTTTTCTCTGTAGATTTGTGGCGCGATCCACTGAGTCATTTGATGTCTATATATATTGCTTTAGAGGGTAAAAAGGGAAGGATTTATTGATAAATAATAAGGAGAGCTCAATACCTACGCAGGGAAATGCGTTTCAATTCTGATCTGGGAGAGAAATCGTAGGGCTGACCCTTGTCTGTGTCATCCTGGATATGCAATTCATTAATAGATATGGAATTCATTAAATTGTGACTAAGGGAGGAATGGGGATGTTCTTTCCCACATGGAGCTCAATCCATCAACCTTCTTTTGATCCCTCTGATACGGTATAAACTTGAATGATTTTTTATCATTATAATCAATATGCGTCGTTGAATCTTGGTATGTGTTAATCTCTGTCTGCAATTTGATTAGAGCTTCTTATCCTGGATTATATTCAACACATGATTATCATTGCAGTATTGACAAATCTCTGTATGCGATTTCATCCATGGTATGTTTTAACTTCTATTGGAGAGTGTTCGGCATACATTAACCTTGACTATGTTTTGAATTATCATTACAGTTTCGAGAAATGCTTCTGTATACGATTTCAGAATTAATATGCTTATTAACTCCCGTTCCGACATTTTTCCCATTCGTGTAAGCATATCTATCATAATGTACTATTTTATCATTACAATCTATTTGCGTTGTTGATCCTTCTTATTTGTTCAATTCTGTCTGCAATTGATTAGAACTTTAGATCCAAAATTATCCATCAAACGATCCAGTATGGAATAGTACTCTTGTAGACATGTTTTCCTAATCTTAGAGACATGTTCTTCTGTATATTTTAGTACGAGTTAGTTTTTGGATGGCCCCACTTTAACTTTCTAATTGTTTTTAATGCAAGATGCATGATGGGTAAGTCCCAGTTTCAAGGTTGGTCAATCCTTCCGCATAGATTCTTATACTTGGTTATACATTTAGCACTTAATTCAAACCTATTTTTATCACTGTAAGTTATTATCAGAAGTTTTTGAAAACATTCTGATAAAAAAATATCTCTGGTTATCTTAAGAGGAATATCTCTGAGTTTGACTTAATCTCCTTGCATGCTGAATCACTGACTGTCTAGCGGGATGCCCCTTTGATAAAAATATCTCTTATTACCTTAAGAGAGAGATGCTAATTTACAGTATGGATATTTGTCATAAAACAGAGTACATTGAGTTTATGGTATGATAAATTATGGTATGCGTTTATGCTGTCTATCCCTTCCGTGGACTCTATGCATTTTAAACTATGATATTCAGTCTCATAGAAAGTGAATGGATTTTTATGCTTATAATAATTTTAATCTGTATAGAGTGGTTCATATCTTTTCGTAAATATGGTTAAGGAGAAGCCTATGAAGATGAGAGCCGACTACGCTCATCCTTAAAATGTAAAATATAATACATATCCTTGTATGTTTTTACGTGTGAAATTAGAGTTTTGAACTATGAAACGTTGCTTCAAAAGATTTGAGTAGGGTGTTTCCTTC
Source organism: Pseudotsuga menziesii (assembly GCA_001517045.1). NCBI lineage: Eukaryota > Viridiplantae > Streptophyta > Pinopsida > Pinales > Pinaceae > Pseudotsuga > Pseudotsuga menziesii. The sequence goes on along the minus strand of LPNX010253043.1, from coordinate 165,072 downwards.
ATAAAAGTGGTTAGTTGCCAGCAACTATTAAACTATTATTAGGCTATGATTTAACTCCCTTTGTTGTAAAATAGTTTGTATTTGGTTGAATTTGACTAAATCCCTTTGCATGCTGAATCACTAACTATGTGGCGGGATGCCCCTTTGATAGGAAACCTATATTAGTGGCAGGTGTTTGGACATAAGGTGAATTTAAGGAAGAAGGTTATAATGTATCCTTGCTTATGTTGACTAGGAATTGTTCATAAATGAAGGTTGTCTAGTACTTAGGAGTTCAGTTGGAAATATTTATATAGTCTCCATTTTATTGTAACCTTGAACCATTGATTGTTAAACATTTACACATGGAGTATAGATGATTGTTTCTTCTGCAATCGTATAACCTTTAGGATCAATTTCAAGTTAAATTTCATTGGACTAACATTAATGGCGTGCTTCAATGTTTTCTTTTAAGGAAAAGTATTACACCATATACCCAAGGATATGTAAAAAAAAATTTCGGGTATGTTACATAAAATATACATGTTGTAATATATGGCCTCGGCCTCATATATAACAAAACAATAAAATAACATTACCAATTTTATAACCCTGTCAATGTTTACCAATGGCGATGACTGTGAGTCGCAAGGTTACCACATTCAACACTCATAGTCATTTACACAACAAAATCATAAGCAATAAATACGCTATTGCATCTACCATGGAGGGAATTTCCAATGCCATATATGGAATGACCCCAAATCCATAGCATTGTCACACATTTCATCCATACAACTATCACATACAACAAATGCGAATCCACACAGTCCATAGAATAATAACCATTGAAATCGACGCAACATAGATATATAAACCCATACTTTATAAAATGATTAAATATTTTACAGAGTCGTCTACTTTCGACCTTGCACCATTGCAAGCAATGGTGCTACCCATTGCGAGTAACATAATCAAAACAATATTTACAAAATACACAAAGCCTATCGAGAAGTTAGCCAGGCCCTTTTCGCTGCACAGACAACCCTTTAATAAATTCCATACATTTAAAAGTTCAGGACCAAGGGCATTAAATCTGCAACAAACAAAACCCCAAACTTATGGCACTATAAAATGCAGAGCCATTAAATTACAGGAAAACCCCATCCCAAAATACATCCATTCGAAACCAGAGACAAGAAATCCAAACCCTTGATGAGAAACAAACTCTGTCATACCCATGAAGCTAAGAGAGAACCAGTAAACACTTGTACATCAGGATTTCCTCAATGGGTATGGATTTTCCCAGGACTTCACCCACAACCAATGACCTAAGCTCGTTTCTCCACACCTTAAAAACTACAAACATAGAGAAATTTCATTATGAGAAGTAGGTATTACATCCAATCCAATTCAACAACGATGCTAATAAAACAGAACACCCACATACTTGTCTCCTAAGCCATTGTAGTCGCCTTCCTTCACACCGAGGAGGAGCAGAGAAGGAGCAACAATGCTGTGAAACACCAAACTATCGCTTGGGCCAAGCCCTAATCTTGGTTTCCCCTCTTTCCAAGGAGCATTTATATCACCACCCTCGCCACCATTAATGCACACTAGACCTATAATTGTATAGTCCTTGGACTGTATTAAACCTTGCCACCAAAATCAATGTAAAGGCCTAAACCCCTTCATGCATTGAATAACTTAGGATTTAAGCCCCAAGTCCATGGCATATGAAATATGCCATGGAAATTTTTAATCCAGGGTTTTTACAAATATTCTCCAACTATATAAAAACCATACAGTGAAAATATGATATGGCATGAACAAGTCCTAGGCAGTTACACCATAGTAAATCATTATCACAGAAATAATAATTCTCTATCACTTAAAAGATAAGTGTTGTAGTGACTACGTCACTATCATAAAGTCTGTAATGATAATAATAACAATCAGTGTAATGTCACTAGGATAGAGTTGCAAATGCAAGTGCTAGTGACCAAAACAATTAGCATTTTCTATTAATATTTATAATCAAGTTTTCCATCGCCAAGTGCGCCTGCATGCAAAGGGGAAAACAATGCATTATCTTTTTAGAACTAAGTAAGCCCGATATGGAAAGTAGAAATGGTTACCTCTTAGGTGGTTTATAAGGGAAACTAGTCCCGCCACTCCACCCCTTTATCCATTAACAAAGTCAAGTTAGAATCATGTATACGACAGTAAGCACATGTTATAAACAATGAAGTACGTAATCAAATAACTGAATTACACATCAATGCTTAACCATAGTTGTAATACTCCAAAGATTCATAAACATTTTAAATTTTGCATATCACATTAAATGTTTGCAATCGTCAGTAGTGATGAACATTTAACTATTAACGGTTAACGTAAATAGGTTTAAACTAGAACTAATTCTTTTGTTAATTTCTAGTTCCGCATACTTAATTGTTTATTTCATAAATCATTATTAAGGATTTGATTTAGCAGGTTATGATTTGGAACAACAAGAATTGAAACATGTAACATCCCTAAAATTTAGAGAGATATGTCGGTGTCGAGTATAGAAAAATAAGGGCTTCTCCTAAAGCTGCAAATGTCTAAATGAGTTAGAAGACATTGATAATTGACCTTAACAAAAATTAAGGAGTTATTAGGTTGAAGGTAAAGTCCATTGTATGAGTTCTACAATAAAGACAACATCAAAATAAGTCATCATACATTTTCCCTTTTGACATTAATATCGTAAAGTCTCCTAATCCTGCAGATAAGAAATTCAAGGGTTGTGTTTCTGTTTCCTTTCATTAAACCACAACGAATACACCAATCACAATAAGATATATACAACATAACGTTAGAGGATTATTTTTTGAGTGTGCCTATACTAAAGAATAATATTCTCTCGTTACGGTTAATTCATTCTGTAACAAGGATCTTATGAGGGCTCCTGTTCTTCTTGGGAAAACGATGGGAGAAGATACATATAACTTCAAATTACATAAATAAAATCTATCTTTGCGAGAAGTCAATTTCATATTTAAATATGCCTATATTCTTCATCTCTACCATACTATCATCATAAGATGATTTGCATTTTTTCCTTGCGACACTTTATGTACAATCCCAACTTGTTATTAAACATATGAGCTCATAAAACATTAGGAGCAATATCATCATCAAATACTATTATTTAAGGAAAACATATTAAACATGCATCAGAAGACAAGGAATACTTACCTTACCCACACTGAATGTTCATGGGACATAACTCAAAAATTTTAGGCAAACCATCAAGCGAGAGGCATTCAAAATTTAATTAAGCAACTAAACAAGAATACAATATATACTTAAGAAAACTAGTCACAAATACTGAAGCAACTGGAAACTTGATAGCGACTTTCCTCCCATCCATTGGCTCCATCTGGTGTGTGTTGTTCCACCTGGAGCCAACCCCAAGCTAGGCAACGAATCTACTAAGGTAAGGCTTGACTAGAATCCCTTCAACAAGATCTAATTTACCCACAAATAATAAATCCCAATGTTAACTGAGGGGTCTACTTGTATGGTTCTTAACACTTAATGAACAACACTAGAATTTTTTATTTCCATTGCATGCCTTAATTATACTAGTTTAGGGAGTATCATGAAGGTTAAGGAAAACTCAACGCTAGAAAATTTTCAAACCTGGACGCTGATCCCTGTGGGAAATACTTTAAACACAGAAAATACCCAATACAAACACATCCAAATCATACACACTTAGGTTTATGAAACGCAGTAAATAATGCTTATTTCCAACTATTGCGAGGTCACTTCCAGATAGACATTCGCTAGAAACCAAACCATCAATCTAAACTTAAAATTTCAAATAGCTTTTTGGTAAAAGAACACAGGAACAGGATTTAACCACATAAATAAGGATTTGTAGGCTTGATATTTGAGAACACGCATCCACACCAGTTGGTTAACAACAAGATAAAGAAAAACATTTTGAAAGTTTGCATTTTCGGGTTTTTGGGAAAAATGCTGGAAGCACTCTTTATTCAAACCACCAAAATTTTTGCAGGATTAGAAAAATGCCGAGATGATAAACCACTAAGATATTCAAACCCACATTTCAGAACAATTATTGAGATCCATATTCAATACAAATCTTAGGGTTTATAATAACATAGGTTATCCAAATTCATTCTCATCGTTTATCAATTCATAGGCATCTCAAAATGCTCAAGATCATGTATCCAAACCTAGGCATAACCAACACTCCAGGTATTGGACAATGTAGACATCAGCAAATGGTCTTGAGTTTTGACAAAAAACATTTGTATTTAATTAATTCATATCTTTAATTAAGAAATGCATCATGGCATGTAGGGATGAAAGAATGCATTCACAACAGCAAGGGATGAGATGCATTTACAGTTTATCCACATTCAAAAATTCAGGCCCATAACAAAATGATCATATCTCTTCAGATAGAAATCATGCACCAAAGAAATGTATCACATATCTCTTCATATCAACACACAAACACAAAGAAAAATACAATACCGCATAAAAATTGGGAACACATTCATAATAGGAATAATTTCAATGCATTCAAGCTCCCTTCATTTCCAAAAACTCAGGCAGGAATTCCCATATCGAGAGTTAGTCGCATATATAACAGATTTCCAATGGGAAAAAAAACATGGATCAAAGATCGGATTCTCCCAAAGCGTAGACGTTATGACCTAGCCTTAAAATTTGGAGATGCATCACAAGTCTCTTTCTATAGGTATGCAATGTGTTCAGGATAGGTAGGAATCAAAATGCATGCATAACCCTCTTTGAATCGCACGTGCAGATACAAACCAAAATTCCTCAAGAATGCATCTATATAACTTAGGACAAAACGCCAAACATATTGCACATTGTATCAACAAGAAGCGTATAAAGTCTATCCATGCCGGTAATCATAAATCAGAAAAAATCATATACAAATATCTACTCCATTACAGAATCAGAAAACAGGAAGCAATTATTCACCAAAAATAAAAACACAAGACGCCATTCTTCATCAGAGATCAATAACGTAGGGAGCAATTTTTCGGCAGAGGTAAGAAAAAAAACACAACAAAACCTCCTTCACAAGGTATTCCTCTCCCCAACGCAACTGGCCTCGACATCTAAAAGGAATAAAGGAATTAAAACCTCCTTCGTGCCATGCCCCCCCCCCCTCTCAAGAGAACTGGGAACACCATTAAATAACCCAGGAAGCAAATGGTGCACAGAGAATCGAGTATGTCTTTGCACAAAAAAATGTCATTATTTTTGCTAAGGTAGACTCCCTATTTTCAAAGGTGTAATAATGAATTAGAGGCATGCACCCATCCCAACACTATATTTTAGTAAAATACCACCTCAAATTTCTCTTACTCCAGTAACGTTCAATTTGTTTTACTCCTTATTTAAATTATGTTTTAATAATACTTTCTTCGCAATTCACCCTATATTAATAAGGGTAATATTTCTATTTATAGATTTATTCCTCCCTTGATTCTAAAGAAGACTCTATCTTGAAATGAGAGTGAAATTTTATATCATCCTAAATATATAAATATTAAGGCCCAAACTTTTATGTGCCTTTCCCATATTTATGCATAAATCCCCTAAAAGAACCTTTCTTCAAGTAGTTATAACTCCTTTTTAGTCATTAATTTATTCATAAGGGAATATTCAATATATGAATATATAATTATCCATGTATTAAAATACCTTATTGGCACTTTTGTGTAGATCACTTTTAGTGGAAAAAATAACGTTGACGGTACTTTTCTTCAAGAGGAGCTTTAAACTTCTTAATTACAAATTCTAGGGATTTCTGCTTGGCAGTTAATAGCATAAATAAGAATTCCAAAATTTATGAAAATGTCCTTTCTTTGATACCAAACGAGGATCATACTGACCCAGTACTTTTTAACGGAGAAATCAACCTATTCATGAGTTACTTCATCGTAGGATGGCCCCATAACGCTTAGGTCATCTAGGGAATCATTATTCTGCTTAGACTTCTCGAGGATCCACTTGTCATTTTAACCTTCCCCTAGTAAATTTGTCCCCAATATCTCTTAGTCGCATCAAGTTTCCAGTCTCCTAACACTATCAAGCACACCCATAATTTTTTTGTAAGGTTAGGATGGATACTTGCAGTATGTGTTTTAGGGTCAAGGTAGAGAGGGGGTGTTACAAAACATGTGTTTAAATACTAAGTGCTAAATTTGTTTTTACTGCTTGTGAAAAATATGAAGGAACTTTAGTTGAGATTGAGGCTTACTTAGATTTTTAGCTACTAGAGTGAAGTGATGCTTCTTTTACAGGTCTTTTATAGGTAAGACGTTTTGCTACCAGTTCTAGATCGAGATTATTGTCTCAACTAGCATAAAATATAATGCTAGTAAATTTATTTATTTTAAAGCTTTGCTCAAATCAATGAGGTATCGTCGATCTGTATATTTATGTTCTAAATACTTTCTAGTAAACATAATTGTTTAGTAAACTGAACAAAGTCTAGTTGCTCTTACATTTTGCTATAACTATAACTGATTATCTAACTTTTATCTATCTATTATCAGTTTAGGTCGTGTATGTAATCCTCATGAAAAGTAAATCATAAAAACATGTCCTTTAATACCTTATTACTTGCTACTAAGGTAACTCCAAGGGTATTTATCTCAACAATATTGCATGCTATGTAAACTAGGAAAACTAAATATGTGTATAGTCATATAATATTCAACATAAGACTAAAGTTGTCATGCAGAAACAGACTTCTAACTACTTAGATATTCATCAAGTTAAAATATGGTATTATGAATATTATATTGGTAAATAATAGTGTTACTACTTTCTGTGTGGAATAAAAGATTTTCCACTATAAAATTTATTCAACCTTGCATGCACATAAATTCATCTCTTTAGGAAATACGATGTGATCATTATTATTTCCCTATATCAAAGCTAAGTTTCGAAATACTTACATTAAGAAAATAAGCTATGGAACTATTTATTGTTGCAAGTTATACACGTAGATCTTTTAACCAATAATTGTCCTAAGTATATTTACGAAGTCCTTTTTACAAAATATGTAGTTCTTTATAGGATGATGTTTATTATTCTAACAAGGTTAAAGATTTCCTTTCATAATTTATTGTCCAACTCCATGGTTGATAGACAGAAAACCCTAGTATGAGCATGGGCTATGTCCAATATTATTTCCTTCAGTAATATAATATGCATATTATAATTTTTTTTATAAATATTAATCTAATAAAGAAAATGGTTATAATATGCATACAAAATAATATTAAATACTATAAAAACGGTTTTAACCATGGTTCATATATATAACACTATTGTGTGTAGGTTGTTCCAAGTGGTCTTGAACTATAATACCAAAACCCACATTTCGCAATATTTTTTATGCCACGTGGTCGATGCTCAATGGTTAGGTTTTTTTGACTTATGGTTCAATATACAATTATCCTAAAACCCTAAAATTTGCATTTTTGTCTCTGCTGTGGAGTGGAAGAGCTGCAGGCTCATGGCCGCATGGCCTTACTGTCACTCCCTTAACTCTGTGTAATCCACCTTGCCAAATCATTTCTCTCCTACGTATAAGATTTGTGTGGCCATTTCCTTTCATTTTATGTGGGTGCCCTCTGTCTCCATTAGCATCTCTCTGTAAACGCTACCCTTCGTCGTTACCCTTCCTTTGCAAGTGTATGGTTCAAGCATTGGTATAGTGATGAACTTGTTAGTGTGAGCACTGCTCTTCATTTGTCGTAATGTGGTCTTGACTATCCATTTGAGTGCTCTTTTTGGGTGTAGGGTTAACTATCCTCACTTCCCAAATTCCAGTGTTGGATTTGACTATGTTGTGATTGTGGTTTTTAGCTTCGGGCTTGCACACTGCGCGTTGTGTTTTCTCTTGAAAGTGATTCCTTGAAGATTGATGTACCCTTATTTGTGGCTAGGGTTTGTGCACAACACCACTACAAGGCTGAGAATCCACTTTCAGGTAAGAGATTCAGTTTTAAACAAAGTTATAATTCCGTTTAAACCATTCATAGACTTATCTCCTTAGTTATTTGTATGAGTTTTTAATATTCATTGGTTTCATTGTGCAAGTACTTGAATTCTTAAAACAGTGTTGGAAACCACTGAAGAATACCCTGCAAGGACTCTACGCTTCGTGTCTACCTCGAGTAAGCCTCGGTCTCGCTTGAGGTTTCTCCTGCACTGGTGTATGGTGTTTTTAGTAGGTACTATCTGCTTGGTTTCTGGATTACTGCTCGACCGTGGATAGATTGTGATCTATTTGTTTTGGATGGAGATATGGCCAAGACTGTGATGTGTTGTGAAGAAATCTTTGAAGCCCTAGTGGTTGTATCATGATGGAATTATTTTGGGATTTTACAGTCATAGTTTTGGTTACAGAAGAAGTTCTTTTTGTATAGTCTTTTAAGCCGTGACTTTGTTTGTAAAAGGCCATTAGGTCATAACCTCTAAGGAGACAATAGTGGTTTTGATAATGACGATAGGGTTCTAGATGTTGTCTATAATTTGAATAAGATTTTAAGCCTACTGTTTTGTAACTTCTTTAATCGCAATATAAATATTGTGGTTTTTAAGGAATAAGATTGCATACTATGAAATTTTTATCTGTTTTGTTTTAATTTTCAATTCTTTTAAATTTAACCTAAACAGAGATTATTGTTACTGTAAATTGATATTTATTTTGATTATGTTTAAAAGTAAAACCAAATGTTCAGACAGTTGGGTTTTTAGAACATAATTTGATTCTTACTGTTAGTAAGCAATTATTAAGCTAAGAGAAAGGAAAAAGGGCGAATAAAACCTCAAGAGTGTTTACGATTTTCCTAGTTTGAAATGTGTTGAAAGGTTTTTATTTACTTTCTTCGTTTATATTTACCAAGCAGTTTTAATATTGTTTCCTATGGAAACATAATTAAGTTTTGTATATTCATGTATTATATAATTGTGATTATACCAATGTAAAATGTATGCTTATTTGGTTTTGGTTGAAAACTGTATCATCCCTCTTTTAATAAAAGAGGAGATAATGATAGTCATGTTTGACAGTTTTCTTCAAAATAGATTTTATTTATAAGAACTTGATTACTTTTAAATTATTATTGAGTTTATTATTTGATTATAATGTTATTAAAGTTACATTTTTTTTAGTTAGATTAAAGATGACATTATATCAGTAATGTTCAAGCCTTATTTACTTTTTCTTAAGTTAATCCTGTTTATTAAATTTCTATTTTTATAATGCCTTTTTGGTTACTATAATGATAGACTTACAGTCAATAATTTATCCGTTGTGTAATTTAGTGCATAGACTAAGTTTATATATATTTTTAAATCTTTCCTAGAGACACATTTGTTTATGTTATGACAATGTACTATGTCTAAGTAAAACATCTGAAATAGTAAAGAATAACATACGTATGATCAACTCTTATGAAACCTGTAGAATGTAAAATAACACATTCAAGCATACTTCATTATATTCTTATAAGAACTTAATCTGTTAGCACTCCAAGAAACCCTTCTAGGTTGCAGCTCGAAGATGCCTCGTAACTTCAATCATTTTTCAATGGTTCACTTAATGGATCAAGTCAGATGACCAATAAGACCTCAGTCACTCATGACATGCATAATACTCAATCAAATAGGCAATGCTTCTAACTATGAATGTTCAGAGGGTTTGTAATAAAGGTGAATAAATGAAGAACTCACTATGCTGGTAGATTCACACATAAGGCACTTACATATGAATGGCTAATCATAACAAGGAAAAGATACTTGCAATTCCAATTATACACACAGAGATAGGATGACATATATCTTGTATTAGGTAAATAGAATAAATATGAATTAAACATAGAAGCACAAGTATAGAATAGAAAGAAGATCAAATATGAACATGTAATGGCAAAAGAGATTATATTAAGTGACAAAGAACATGAGAAGCTTGAATACAAAAAGTGTCTAAAAGTCTTCGAATTTGAACCATTTATAATGATTATTCAATGAGCTTAAATCATCTTTACAAATCCATTTCAAGATCCTCCAAAGAAGGATCTGATAATATCTTTCCCTATCTCAAATCTGAATTTGTGAGGTGGCTGGAAAATGCACACATTTCTCGAAATATGCTGCTCCAATATTGACCTATATCTCTCAAATAAAAACCTATTTTGGAAAACTGAGAGAATTTTTTGTATAATGGTTTGTTATTAGAAAAAAAATCTCTCATTTATTTGATATTCATTTTCATTTTCCCGAGATATGTATTTAAAAAACATGCTTCAAACACGGAAATTCTGAGATTCAAAAATTAGGGCTCGGAGATGGACTTGATTATCCCAATATACAACACCTCTAGGAACAATGAGAGAGGTTATTTCTCTTTGAAATGTTAGGAACAAAAATTTATGACATTTTTGCAAAATGATCCTCCATTCGCTCAGAATCATCATTTGAAAATTATGACTTTTCATAGTAAAAAGGCCAATTTCGGTGGCTTGGAGCACCCTGAAATTTTGGTCTAGACTGGGGCTTGGATATTGATTTGGTTCTCCAAATATATGAAAATTTTAGGAAAATTGATAAAGTTTATTATTATTTTGTTTATTATGAGCAAAAACCTCTCTCATTTCTTTGAGCTTCATTTTTATTTTCTCGACATTTGTATTTCAAAAACATGTGTCAAATAAGGAAATTTTGAGATCTAAAATTTAAGGCTCGAAGATGGATTCGATTATTCAAATATGTGAGACCTGTAGGAAACATGAGAGAGGTTATTTCTTTTTGGAATGTCAGGCACAAAATCCTTCGACCGTTTCTCAAAATGATTCTCTAATCATCTAGGATCATCGTTTGAAAATGCCACATTCCTGAAAACGTTGCCTCTTCTTGCGGGGGAATTTTGACTATATATATGAGCTTTAAATACATATATGAAAGTACCATTGAAAATATTAGGATTTATACTTATCAATCAACTATTTGAATGTGTAAAACGATCTCTTGATGGTTGATAAAATTGAGTTTAACCAAGACATGTTGACCGTTTCAAAGCTTCTGCACTTTCGATGGCTAAAATAGCCTCGAATTTCATGCTTTAGGTATCAAAAGCTTTGCTTTCAGTGCCTAATGAACAGTTGAAATGTCCTCCTAAGCCACCAAAACCTTATTTTTGAATTTTTTGAAGGAAAACCCAATTCAAATGGTTTTCAAACTTTATTACATACTTAAAGCTCTAAAAATGAGCCTTAAAAATTTTAGAAATGTATTTTTAAATGACTTCCTATAACCTAAAATAAACAAACTTGAATAAATTATTTGAGGAGAAAACATATTGCTCCTACTCGAGGATGGAATCCTCCCTGTGAGGTTCCAAGAACCACAGATCTTATTCCTTTCCTGGACAACAAAATATAGAACCTAGTCTAGTGTTCCATTCAGCATGGAGTCAACAGTACAATCTTCTTCTGAACAGCCTTCAAGATCTTCCTCTACAATTGATCCCCTACAAACATATATCATGCATGTATCCTATCCTGCTTATTCAACAACCAATGACTGGGAAAGTCTACTTCCTCATATAAATATCTTATTCTCTTTCCTACTCCTAGTTTTAATCAATAAAGGCTTCTTATAAAGTGACATCATGCTTCCAATGAATCCATCTCAGAAACTAATCTGTTGAACTTATCATTGATCTTGACCCAAAAAATAAATGAAACCATAGCATGCAACAATGTAGTTTGAAAGGTTGACAGAACCAGCTATCATCTAACAAAAATATTTTGACATTTATGCTGCTTATAGATTCCAAATAATCAGCAATAGGGTCGTAAAATGTCACAAAGAAATACCTCTCCATGTTGTTGTTCCAACTGAATGAAATGTTGTTGCTGGTTGTGTTCAGTGATCTCCATGTTAACTGTAGATTGCTCAACCTCTGAGTGAGAAGAATGCATGATGAATTGTTGATCTAGACTTTTTGGATCATCATCTTCCTCCTCGTATATGTTGCACTCTTCCTTTCTTTACAAATTAGAAAATTGATGAGTGCCCTTACTATCTACTACATATTCAAATTTGTCACATGCTGATATAAAAATATGTTCCTTATCTTTGGGGTTTCAAAAGGGGGCAATCTCATCTTCACGACAACCTAAGGTAGTAGATGCATTTGATACAATGTCAAAAGCATCTATACTATGGTTATCATCCTGAAGTTCATTAATATATTGGTCACAATACAAGGTGTCCCCTATTACAGCATACTCTTCATGAATGTTTAGTTCTTTATTCAATAAATTGAATTCATGACAGCATTTGGAATATAAAAGACCAGCTAAAAATATTCCTTTGCAAAACAAATGAAAGGCAACAAGAAAATATGCCAAAGAGCTGATACTGGAAATAGGAAGGGAATGGTACCAATCCCCTCTAAAAAATACCAAAAGAGATTGATCTTAACATCCTTATGCACAGCTTGCAACCAATGAATAAAGTCATGAAAATACAATAAGTGTTTAGTTGGCACTTCCCACTCTTCTCCTTGAAATATGGGAAGACTATTTTCCCGTTCATCTCTACTAGGCACTGGATTAGGGTAGCCACAAATATTTGAGAAATCACAAAATGCATACCTCTTTGCTAATATCTTGTTCATCCCATACCAATGGAGTCACCAACATATTTCTAAGCAATGGAGTCACCACTGAATCCATCCTTCATGGAGTCGCTAGATAGATGATTACAACCAAAAATGTGCCTAGTCTTTTTCTATCATCAAAGTTGGATATTATGTCATCTCCCAAGGAATATGAGCTTCAATCTCCTCTCCCCAGCAATGACGTTAACTTGTTAGCACTCCAGAAAATTATTCTAGGTTGCAGCTCGAAGGTGCCTGGTAACTTCAATCATTTTTCAATGGTTCACTCAATGGATCAAGACAGATGACCAATAAGACCTCACTCACTTAAGACATGCATAATACTCAATCAAATAGACAAGGCTTCTAACTATCAGTGTTCATAGGGTTTGTAATAAAGGTTAATAAATGAATAACTCGCTATGCTAGCAGATTCACACATAAGGCACCTACATATGAATGGCTAATCATAACAAGGAAAAGATACTTGCAATTCCAATTATCCACACACAGATAGGATGATAGTTATCTTGTATTAAGTAAATATAATAAACATAAATTAAACTTCGAAGCACAAGTATAGAACAGAAAGAAGATGAAATATGAACATGTAATGGCAAAAGATCTTATATTAAGTGACAAAGAACATGAGAAGCTAGAATATAGAAAGTGTCTAAAAGTCTCTGAAATTGAACCCTTTACAAAGATTCTATATTGAGATTAAATAATATTTACAAATCAGTTTCAATATTCTCCAAAGATGGATCTAATAACCTATTTTCCTATCTCAAATCCAAATTTGTGAGGTGGTTCCAAAATGCAGAAAATTCTGGAAATATGGGGTGATATCTCTGAAATCAAAACCTATTTTGGAAAGCTGAGAGAGGTTTTTGTATATTTTTTTGTTATGAGAAAAAAAATATCTCATTTCTTTGATATTCGTTTTCATTTTCCCGAGATTTGGATTTAAAAAACATGTGTCAAACAGGGAAATTCTGAGATCCAAAAATTAGGGCTTGGAGATGCAGTTGATTATCCCAATATGCAACACCTGTAGGAAAATTGAGAGAGTTTATTTCTCTCTGACATGTTAGGAACAAAAACCTTCTACCATTTTGAAAATGATTCTCCAGTCACTCAAAATCATCATTTGAAATTGATGAATTTTCACAGTAAAAACGACAATTTCGGTGGCTTGGAGTGCCCTGAAATTTCGGTATAGAATTGAGCACAGAGATGGATTTGGTTATCCCAATATATGACACAAGCAAGAAAACTAAGAAATGTTATTTTTTTTTGGTTTATTGTGAGAAAAAACCTCTCTCGGTACTTTGAGATTCATTTTCATTTTCCTGACATCTCTATTTCAAAAACATGTGTCAAACAGGGAAATTATGAGATATGAAATTTAAGGCTCGGAGATGGATTCGATTCTCCCAATATGTGACACCTGTAGGAAAAATAGAGAGTTTATTGTTTTTTGACATATCAGGCACAAAATCCTCTAACCATTTCTCAAAATGATTCTCTAGTCGTCCAGGATCATCATTTGAAAACGCCACATTCCTGAAAACGCTACCTCATCTTGTGGGGGACTTTAGTCTATATTCCCAAGCTCTAAATGTAGACCTAAAAGTACCATTGGAAATATTATGATGTCTAATTGTCAATTGTCTATTTGAACGTGTACAACGGCCTCTCGACGACTGAGAAAATTGAGTTTAACCAAGACATGGTGACTGTTTAAGCTTCTGTGCTTTCGGTGGCTAAAATTGCCCTAAATTTCATGCTTTAGCTACCGAAATATCTGCTTTCAGTGGCTAATGAATATTTGAAATGTCCACCTAAGCCACCAAAACCTCATTTTTGACTTTTTTTGAAGGAAAAACCAAATCAAATGATTTTCAAACTTTATTACATATTTAAATCTCTAAAAAAAGAGCTTTAAAAAATTTAGAAATGTATTTTTAAATGACTTCCTATCACCAAAAATAAAGAAACTTGAATAATTTATTTGAGGACATAACATAATCTAACCTACTATAATACAGTACTAGCTTTAAAAAGGTGTGGAAATATACAGTTAGGTATTTTTAATCTATTACTAAAACTAGAAATTATTTTAGTCATTTACCCTAATCTATATCTAATCCAGCATTGCCTATCTTTTCACAGTGGAAGGTTTCATTAAATAATCCTAAGAAAAAATAGAATCGAAGCATAACACTTTGTTGCTTAAACTCAATCCTTATTCATCCTAAATATAAAATTAGAAACTAGATAAATCATGTAGAACCTAGAAATATAGAAGAGGTGACAACAAGTTCAGGAACCTGTTCCTCCCAACCAAGTTCTGGAGATAGCGAAACTGCAAATATTAGGACACCCGGGTTTGTCTCCTCGTCCACCTGGTAGAAGTACTGTGTGAGAGATGTAGTGTAGTAATCCTCTACAACTCTACTAAGTATTCAGCAGTAAATATTTTCTGCATGGAGCAGTATGAACTCAGCTTGGAATAGTTGCACTAGTTCAGAACTTTAGCACTTTTCACTCAAAACAAATTTCTTCTAGTCTCCTCCATCGAATTTTCTTGTGCACCTCATTCAGTTAGAATGTTCACAAGTCAAGAATGAGTAGCCTCAGCTGTCATCAATGGGAAGTTTTATTAGAATGCCTAGGTCTTTTGGGTCAATTTTCACTTAAGGAGCCACAAGTTCTTGTTCCACTTTCTCGGGGAACATGACCACAAAAATATGGAAGTTGCCTCCTGTAATAGCTATAAGTAGTTTGAGGATTCTTCCAAGTGTCAAGCTTCTCTCAACCCATCCTACTCCACCAAGTGACCAGTAAAACACTCATTTAATAGCCTCCTTAATCTATCGTCTCATCTTTCATTTATTAATTAGAAAAATATTCATCAATTGCATTCAATTATCCTTGACCGCACTTGGTCATTAATTACAAACTTTATAATAAAACATAAAATGTTTTGCAATTTGGGGTATGTGAAAATAGTACAAACAGTAATTAACATCACGACAATGTAAGTAACATAGTAATAACTGCATCAAGAAATATCGAAGTAGGATGTAAGAACATCTTATGACAATACAACAGTATAATAAGAGTATGAAACATTCTGCAAAGTTCAATTAATGTCTAGCATAGTTAGTTTTGACTAGCCAAATATTTTTTTTCTCAATTTTTGGCGTGATTACACCATTAGACTTCGAACCTTGAACAATCCATTCCTTCATAGGAAAGCCCTCATAAAACACTATTCCTGAAAACACTTCAAGTTTATAACTAATCGAAATTAACCACACACTATTGAGTCTCTTAATTTATCTTCTCTTTGCATCTATAGATAACCATTATGAACTAAGAGTGATGTTTTTCTTATGTTGTTGGTGAATAAGGATGTATAACCTCCAATAATCATATTACACCAAGTGTATAGTCCTGTTACAAAATAGTCTTATAATATCCATAATAATATGCATGTCCATACACCATAGGGAAAATTATTGAGCAATAGTTCTTTAGTCGTTCCAAGAGAAACTACTAGCATCCCACCAATCCATTCAGTAAAAAATTATCTTCTTAACCAATCATCACCCTTGAAAAAGAGGAATGTTGAAATCCCACAGAAAGTGCACTTTCCAAGCATACACAGTCCTTCTCCACAAACCCCATCCTATCCAGCTACCTAGCATTTTCCACTTCACAAAGAAAACTAAATTCCTTCGTGCTTCCTCGATACGTTTTATGGCACAAGAGCCTACAGATTGGAAATTAGGAGGATGTCAAGTCATACAAGATAGAAAAAATTATTGCTTGATGATACCAATATGTTGTGCCATGAGGAGAGGATTCCTCAACAAAATTAGTCAAGACGAGAATACCTTTGGAAATCAACCCACCAATTTATGGTAGCCAAGATGTTATATGGGTGTAAATATATTTCAATCTTAGTATTCCCTTATCCTTAAAATTATGCAAGCATCCATAGAGGGGAATCTATCCCCACCATAATTTGTCCATAACTATGAACACAAAATCTGCTCTAATCTACCAAATTGTTCCCTACTAAGAATCCAAATAGAGACATAATAGATATCTTATTTTTAAAGAATCCCACTCATAATAGTGAATTTTGCAACAAGAATAAGGTATTTTTTATTATAGAGGAGTTTAAATTTCATATCCTTCAAACATTGATTACGCATAGACATTGGTGAAATTCCCAAACCAAACATTACAATAGGATACCTTACTATAACAAATGGATGAGTGAAGGTCCAAGTAGGATGGATCCAATTAGGAGGCTCAATAAGATAAACTCACAAATATCCATTATTATAATCACTAATATTAGTTTGAGAGGCCTTGCAATATATGTAATCAAACTTTATCAGTATACACCAACTCTTTGGTAGATTGAGTTGATAACTAGGAACCATATACAAAGTTATTATTCACCATTTAAATTTCATCTAGAAGTGAAATTCCATGAGTAATCGCATAAAAATGGAAAGAAAACAATATATTTTCAAGGGAATTATTAGTGAAACATTGATCAAAGATGATAAGGGTATACTTTCCTAATCAACTGATGCAGAACAATACACGGAGATAGTGCATTATGTACTACAACAAAAGATGAAGCAAGAGAGAATAAAACGTTGACCATACCCAAACATCTTGAACCATGATGTATCTTATTGAAATATAATATTATGAATACTATCCTAAGAAAGGATATGAATCTCTTCCAAATTTTGCATAGCCTCTCAAAGCTCTTCACTATCTCAATGAGCAATTAGGTGGCCCTATCCATGCATTAATTTTATATTCATTTAAATATATGTTTCCCACCATAACATCCAACCTAGTTTCCCAATAGAAAAAAGTACAAGGATCCAAACATGATGGACTAAAGTGTGGAAATTGGGAGAATATAAAATGAGAAAACTTAATCTTGAATGAGGAAGAAGGCTTTGATTCAATAAGATGAGATGAACCAAGATGGAAGTCCTAATTGATATATGATCTCATCTAGTCATCTCCATCAAAACATAAACTTCCCAAATCTTACTAGAGAAATAAATTTAATGTTCAAGTCCATACGACCTATCAAGTCTAGCTTAAACCCTCTCCTTCCCTTGAAAATAGTTGTCCCAAGGGAACTAGCCTCCATACTCCAATTCTGCATTTCCCCAATTAGTATAAAATAGTTGGAGGGTAGCCTTGCACCTCAACCATGACCACTTGCTTTTAAAAAACATAACATAAACTTAGTAAATCACCACCTCATTTTCCATCCACTTTCACCATATGAAAGTCGCAACCAATTATATATTATGTATCTAGTAGAGATGAGGTTGTCCACATCCAAAGGAACATTCATGCAACATTATATTGTGCACAAACAATGAACATACTACAAGCAATATCTCACATGTGTTAAAAGAGTAACCCATATGCATCTATTATATGTGTCAAAACCATATGTCATAACAAAATTTTGTAGTTAATGGGATTGATCAAGAACTAAACCCTAACTCATCCCCTCCTTGAATCTGGTTTGACATCCAAAAGGTACATTTCCCCAATTAACTAGTGGAATTATTAAGCTCAAAAGCAATTAAATATACCTCCTACAAAAATACAACATCTCACTTATCATTTTCCAAAACTCCCCCAACAACCTTCTTTTGACTTGGGGTCATGGAAAACTTTAAGGGAAAAATTTACTCCATGGAAAAAATTTGAAAGGAATTAAAAACATTAGTGGTAACTTTAAGGGAAAAATTTACTCCATGGGAAAAATTAAAGGAATTAAAAAAGTTAGTTGGAAAACTTTTTATATGGAAAGAGGTTTTTTTTAGCTAAAATATAGTCGTGCAATATTTAGTAAGGGAAAAATATATAAAAAGTGAATAACCTTCAAGAGGAAAATGAAAAAAATATTATTGCCCTATATTTCTTCCTCCAAACTCTCTCTCGTCACATATTTCTAGATAAATTGTATTGAAATCATTTATTCACCCCCGATTTTCAATAACTAATGCTCCTAGGAGTTATTTTGCCCTTTATTCCCTATAAAATTTGCATATGGTTGCATTCTCTGAAATTTCATGCTGATATATTCTTTGCTCCCTCAATTCACAGTATTGAAGGGAAAATTAGGAGTGATTTTGTCTTATATAAAGGCTGTAGTCGGATTCATGCTTACTTGTAGCGTGAAGGTTTATGCGATTTCACTTAGAGGGCGTTCAAAATTTTGAACTTGATCTTGGTTTTGAGATTGATCTTGGTTTTGTAGATCTCGCAAAGTTCAAATTTATATAGAGCCCACCTTCTCTTGCACACTCATCTATTTACTTATGAACCAAGCTCTGAATGCCCAGGAATATTTTATTTAGTGCGAAAATGCATTTTGAATAACTCGTTTCCCTTAATTAGAAAGTCTCTCACTGTACTTGTTTGCTCCATTTTCTTGTGAGTGTTGTTTTCTTATTTGTATGTTTTTCCAGTACCATAGGTTATATGAATAAGCTCCCACAAATATTGACTTTTAGATGATAACGTTTGTATAATTAATACCTTTTGTATTGGGTTTTTTGAGGATCGAAATATATACGCTGCGCAAATGTCTTCATTGGGACTTGAATCCGAACAATCTTTTGCTAAATGCAAACTGTGCTATGAATAAATGTTATTCTGGACTTTCATGTATTACTTCTGAAACCGATTTTATGATTAAATATGTGGTTATTGGATGGTATGGAGCACCATAATTCCTATTGAACTCATCAAATTTTAATGCATCCATTGATGTTTGGTCAGTTGGACGCAATTTCATGGAATAAATGAGCATACAACCCTTGCTCCTTGGAAGGGAACAGGTACATAAATTATGTTCATTGATAGAGGTAAAGGCTATGATTTATTATAATTTCCATCCGTGGCTTGCCGTTAATGATGTGTGTTTAAATTTTAATCCTATTTAAGTTTGATCCAAGCTTGTTATTCATATATTGTGCTTAGTTAAAGGACAGGTAAAGATTGTACAATTTTGGTTGAACAGTTGAAGATATGGCTATAAATTAAATCTCATGTCCATATACCGAGCAATAAATTGTTGTATTTGCAGTTGATTAGTACTCCAACTGAAGACGACCTTGGATTTGTTAAAGTGATAATGCTAGAAGATTTATTCAGCGACTACCTCAATATCCAAGGCAATCATTTACTTAAAAATTTGCTCATATACATACATTAGCGATTGATCTTTCTGAAAGAATGATGACATTTATTCGAACCAGAGGACCACGGTTGCATGACATGAACTATTTTTATACAGAATTTGGGTTGAATGATCTTCTCTATATTGGTTTTCTAAAGCAGAAATGCGTCATTCATCCACGTATAAATTGAATTAATGACTTTTGGATTATGGAAATTCATATTGTAGTCTTTGACATCTAGTATCAATATTAACTTGTTGGTTGGAGTATACATATTAGCCATGTTGAAGTAGTTTTTGTTGAGTTTTTAATGGTTATATTAGATATTATAACATTTAGCATTATAAGAGCATAGCCATAAGCCAAAATATCACTGAAAGATAGACAAGCACAACCACACAAAAAGAACACAAAGATTTATTATGGGAAACCCTTATTGGCAAGAAAACCAACAAAAAACTTCTTTTGTATAAGATGTATAAAAGATAAAAGACAAGACCCAAAAACAGGTGCACCTCCCTCCAACAAATCTCTCTCTCTCTCTCTCTCTCTCTCTCTCTCTCCATGCACCATGCACAAGTGAATGTGTGTGTCTCAAATGAGAGGCGCCTCACTCTATTTATATTATTTCATTCACTTGACATTTAACCTCGTTATGAGGCTCAAGTATACTTAACTTAGTTATGTAGGCTCGAGTAGACATAACTAGGATAACTTAATATAATAATATATTCCAGAGGGTACTAATGATCCAACTTACAATGGAGGGGACTTCCTCATGAATCTTAGTAATTCTCCCGATAGGAACATTGGGGTACAAAGTAATACAAATGATTCTCCCGATAGGAACAACATCGGGGACCAATAAAATACATTTAGAATATTCTTTGAGGTTACAACAATTCAACACTCCCCCTTAACGAGAAGGGTATTCTAAAACAACAACAACAACAACAGTTGTAGGATAGAGAGGGAATCATCAACATCATCGGGGTGATACATCTATACGTCATAGGAATTTTTTCAACATTCATCAGTAGCTTGGAATAACTACTCTTTAATGTCTTCATCTTATGCATCATATGATCACGTGATCATTTTGCAGCATCACTTTGATCTATCAATCCTTCGTGGCAGCACTTCGATCTTCTCATCCTTTGTAGAAACACTTTGATCTTCTCGATCAACAACATCAGTATTTTAGTCTTTTCAATCAACAACATCATCATCAACAATACTTTGAGCAACATCATCAACAATGCTTTGTTCTTTTGATCATCATCATCATCAACAATACTTTGATAATTCAATCATCATCAGCAGCATACTCTAATCTTTCGATCAAAAACATCATCATCATCATCGTACTCTAATACTTCCATCAGTAACATCATCATCATCATACTCTGATCTTTCAATCAGTTACATCATCATCATCAACAACAACATGCAATCCACAATACGAAGATGAAAGTCTTCGGATCACTTTTGGACTTAAGTCCAAGGATGATACAATCCTATCACATTCTCGAAAACCGAAGTCATCGGATACAATTATGGGATAATCACTCCCCATGACTTTAGGACTAAGTCCAAAGATGGTGCAATCCTACCACATTCTTGACTACCAAAGTCATCGAATCCGTTCCGAACAAAAGTTCAAGGATGATGCAATCCTACCACCTTCTCGAGTACCGAATTCACTAGATCCATTTTGAACAAAATTTCAAGAATGATACAATCCTACCACATTCTCGAGTACCGAAGTCACCAAATTCATTCTGAACAAAAGTTTAGGGATGATACAATCCCACCACATTCTCAAGGACCGAAGTCACCTGATTTGTTATGAACCGCAGTTCAGGGATGATACAATCCCACCACATTCGCAAGGACCGAAGCCACCGGATCAGTTCTAAACAAAATTTCAAGGATGATACAATCCCACCACATTCTCGAGGACCGAAATTACCGTATCCATTCTGAATCGAAGTTCACGGATGATACAATCCTTCTTCATTCTCGAGGACCAAAGTCACCGTATCTGTTCTCAACCAAATTTTAGGGATGATACAATCCCTCTTCATTCTCGAGGACTGAAGTCATTGAATCCATTCTGGACTAAATTTCAGGGATGACACAATCCCTCTTCATTCTTAAGGACCAAAGTCACTGTATCACTTTAGGACAAGTGTTCCAAGATGATACAATCCCACTGCAACATCACTGCTCTCCCTTTCAAGGAAGGTCTTTCCTAACAACACCAATCTTGTCTTGAAAGTGTTTGAACTTTACCTGAGATAGAGAATTCATCATCACATCAACAACTTGCTCATTAGTACTCACGTACTGGAGCTTTATGGCTTCCTTCTATCATATCTCATATGTAAAAATACCATATTTCTATGTGCTTCAATCTATTATGGAAGACTGGGTTCTCCAACATCTTTATACAACTTTGGTTATCACATAGGATATCAATAGTATCCATATCTAGGTCAAAGAGACATGACATCAGCTTCTGAAGCCATATGGATTCACAACTAGCAAAGCAAGCTTCTATGTATTCTACTTCGGCCATGCTAAGAGCAATACTGGATTGTAACTTGCTAAACCATGAAATCATAGCAGACCCAACACAAAAGCATCCACCTAATGTGATTTTCCTATCTAAGACACTTCCATCCCAATCTGCATATATATAGGCATATGATCTATAATCATGGTTTCCATCACAGTATAGATCAAAGTCTATAGTCCCTTTAAGATATCTCATCACATTTTTTGCAGCTATTAAGTGAACTCGTCTAGGTTGAACTAGATACAGACTCAAGGTGTTCACAACAAAACAAATTTTTGGTCTAGTATTTGTTAGATACATCAATGAACCAATAATATGTCCATATTGAGTTACATCCACCAATTCTTATAATTCATTGGGAAACAACTTTAGGTTGGTATCCATGGCTGTGGGCATGGATTTACATTCTAACATATCGAATCTTTTCAATACTTCCAATGCATACTTTTCCTGGTTGAGAAATATTCCTTCTGAGTTCTACCATACCTCCAGACCTAGGAAATAATCATTAACCTAAGGTCTTTCATCTCAAATTCTTCAGTGAGCTTCTTCTTACATTCCACAATCTGTTTCTCATTCCCTGTCAGAAATAGATCATCCACATACAATAATAGTATGGCAAGTTCATCTTCTATAACCTTGAAGTAAAGGTTATTTTTACTCTTTCGAAATTCTAAGCTCGTCAGGAAACTATCTATCCTTCTATACCAAGCTCTAGGAGCTTGCTTCAGACCTTATAGGACCTTCTTCAACTTGCATACGTGAGTCCACCTGTCTTGAACTTCAAGTACTTGTGGTTATTCTATGTATATTTCTTCCTCAATCACACCATTTAGGAAGGTTTTCTTCACATACATCTGGTGTAGATCCCACTTCATCATGGATGCAGGTGCCATGATAGTTTTGATGGAAGTGTACCTAGCTTCCTGGAGCAAGTGTCTCTTCATAATAAATTCCCTCTCTATGAGAGAATCCTTTAGCAACATATTTTATCTTGCAAATTCATTTGGAAGATACCACACTCTTGATTTCTAGTTTGAGTACTATATCCCAAACATCATTGTCATATTCTTCCATCATTGCACCTTCCATAAGTTCATTATGTTAGGTCATCGACATATACTAGTATTCTGCATTCAACCTTGAATGTTGGAACCCACTTTACTTTTTGTAAACTCTCGGTCCATCATGTCATACCATGTCGAACTCAGAGATCTTTTGTAGTCACGTCCCCCGAATCGGAGCATAATATTCCCTATCCATTCTTCACTGGAGTGACAGGTAGCATCCTATGCTACTATGTATCTATCTCAGGTTAATAGATACCAAGATCCCTTTACCTTGAACTTTGTCAAAAAGTTCCTCCTGCACCCATCTGTGAGCTTGTTGTCTTCTATAGGTTTCCATCTTCAACCTTCTAGCAAATGTTAAGATATTCATCACTCTAGGTGATCTATCAAGCTCATGGATGTGTATTTCTATGGGTTCCTTCTGAGCTCATACAAAGCATATTTTGTATAGGTGGTTCTTTGCTTGATATATACTTCTACTGAAGAAGTGTGTCTGGTCAATAGAGTATGTCATGCCATCGCTTATTATTTTGGCGACAAACCAAAAACCTTGATTTGTACACTTGTTCTTGTAGATCCATATGGAAGACACTACGTACTTCCCTTCACGTCTTAGAACCATATCATAGACATCATTCCTCATGTACATACTACCATATGTCACTGTTTCATATTCGAGGTCTGAAATTTTTACCATAGAAAGTAAGGTTTGTTCCATTTCTGGAACATCTTGCAAACTTTCATTTGGACCTTTGTAGCCCTCAATATAGAAATTCTCCCTTGGTCACCTGTTTAAGGCTGAATCCTGGGAGAGGCTGGAACCCTAACTTGGAGGAATCATATCTCCCAGAATATAGTGAATATGAGTCTAAAACTTATAAACACCGGTGTATAATGAATTTATCTTGAGCCTGTGAAAGTTTCATCTCCTAAACCTTCTCGAATCTACCAAAACAACTATTTTTAGGATTTTAGGGTTTTCAAGCATGAAACACTAATGTTCAATAGATGTAGTTGTAGCACTATTTCAGTTGCACAATGACTTCTTTCACGGTGGCTCTGATACCATGTTGAGATTCTAATAGTTATATCATATCTTATAATATTTAGCATCATAACAACATAACCATAAGCCAAAAGATCAGTGAAATATAGACAAGCACAACCACACAAAAATAACACAAAGATTTATCCTGGGAAACCCTCATGGAGAAGAAAACCCAGCAAAACAATTCCTCTATATAAGATGTATAAAATATAAAAGACAAGACCCAAAAACAGGTGCGCCTCCCTCCAACAAATATGTCTCTCTTTCTCTCCATGCGCTATGCACAAATGAGTGTGTGTGTGTGTGTCTCAAATGAGAGGCGCCTCACTCCATTTATATTCTTTCGTTCACTTGACATTTAACCTAGTTATGTAGGCTCAAGTAAAATTAACTCAGTTATGTAGGATCGAGTAGACATAACTAGGCTAACTTAATATAATAATATATTATGGAGGGTACTAATGACCCGAATTACAATGGAGGGGACTTCCTCATGACTCTTAGTATTTTTCCTGATAGGAACACCGGGGACCAATAAAATACATTTAGAATATTCTTCGAAGTTACAATAATTCAAGAATTTTCAGATAAGTTGTTATAGGGAAGTGTGAACAATTTTTAGCTTTTCCTGCATAGTTCTTAGTAATATTCCAATGGATCTACCTTTGTATTTGAAACCTTTTAACAAATGATACTGTTTAGTTCCTACATCACTCAAGAAGGTGCCACAATATATGCTTAAATTCTAAACATTCAAATGCAGTAAAACATTACCTCATGATCTAATTCTAATTTCTAACAATTTAAATCCAAGGAAAAAGGAAAACAAATGAGCAAAATTTCCAAGTGCCAATTTATACACAATTTTGACAAAACAAGATGGCTTTAATTTTGAAATATGTTTCCTTTTTATTTGTCCTTGGAAAAATGTTATTATCTTCTTTTCTTTTTATGGTAATGGAAGTCATTTGTTTTGTTGGATAGGAATGCAATTGATTTTCTATTACGAGTTGGTTAAACAAATATTTATGTTGGTTTTGATATACTGAAAGAGGTACTTTCCCATCTGTACTTATAAAATCTACATATTCTCATGGATGAGACCAGTTCTTCGATGTCGTTCAACTTTTATTTTTAACAACAAACATTAACATAGGATCAAATGAAAGAGATGATATACAGAGAGGCTCTAGTTTTTAATGCACAGTATGTAGAGTAAAAATAAATTTTTTTTGGT
This sequence comes from Pseudotsuga menziesii, assembly GCA_001517045.1. Taxonomy (NCBI): domain Eukaryota; kingdom Viridiplantae; phylum Streptophyta; class Pinopsida; order Pinales; family Pinaceae; genus Pseudotsuga; species Pseudotsuga menziesii. Next base: position 139,159 of record LPNX010253043.1, on the reverse strand, counting down.
TACAAAATTGAAAAGTGAAAGATGGGTAGTTTTCTTCATTGTAATGGTCATAGTGTTGTTATTTTTATTGCGTTTTGGGAGAAATGCGAATATGTGTATTAAGAAAACATTCGATTCTATGGAAAATTATAAAGAATATACATGATTGAAGGGGTGCAAAGCATGCATATTGAATTATGCAAACCTAATATGCTACAAATTGTTGAGATGTATTGTACATGTATGAGCCATAAACCTAAAGACTATGTGGTAAAATTGTAGTATGCTTTAATCATCTTTTTTTTTCAAAATTGAAGGGGTTTTATGAAGGTTTTTTTTAAATACGAGTGAAGATAAATAGAGTGTAGAAATTTTCCTATACATGCTAAATACGGTATTTTGTTTAATTATCCATTCATGTAAGTTATGAACTTGAAAATTTGGCTATTGTGGATTGGTGTGAATAAAATAAATTCCTTCTATCTTCCCCAATATCATCAGTTGTGAGTTTTACATATTTTGATTGATTGATTTAGTTCCAATGTTTTTTTTCTCCATTAGAGTGGAAAGCACATATTATATATTTACAAGGACATTGCATTTGCAACTCATGATGAAAAGATTAAGGTGATCATTTTGTTTACTTTATTGCTTCTAAAGAACCAATGCATTGTAATCTAATATGAAAGGAATAAAATTATGAGTTTTTAATCTGAAAAATATAAACCTATGAATGGAAGAACGTGATTATATACATGGTACCAATACAATTTCATATTTATACCCTAGTTAAATTATCCCAAATTTAGCAACCATTTCACATAAGTAAATGGAATGCATCAAGTGTTTATAGTTCTTTTGTGAAAGAATGTACAACCCCTACTCTTTTGTAGAGATAAATATACTATAAAGTTGGAAAATTGAGCCTTGTTGGGGTATCACCACCATCTTTTGACCTACGAGTCAAGAGTATGATAGTAAATTTCATGGTAATGAAGAAATCAATTATAATTTTGCAACAATGTTGATCCACTGATTTTGATGAATATTACTAACTAAATCTATTGTAGTTTTGTTAATCATATGTTTTGTTCAAAAATTGACCAAGTCAGTTATAACATGTGGATTTGTATCCAAAATTACTAGAATGTGAGTTTATATCCAAAATGATAAAAAAGTGGTAACCCTAATCATGATTTTGGCAAGCTCTATTGGTTTCCATGTATTATGTTTTGATTTTCATATGGAATATTCCCAAGTTATTAATGGAATTTGAAAAAATGTTCTTGATTTATTTGTATAAATTCCAAAGGATATTGAAACAAAAATATTATCCTTATTACATAGAAATTTAAATTGCATGCTTTTGGTTTGAGTTTATCTAATTGAAAAAGTTCACATCAATTCTATTTTCCCTGCATCATGATAGTGCATATTATATCCCTAGAAAAGTAGGGGCCTATGTAGTTTGTGACATGACGAAATAGTTATTTTGATCATATCTTATGCATGATTCGATCGCAAAAGGTGATGTTGGGGAATAATGGAGAAGGAATGTTTGTTTTAAAAGTTGCAAAAATATGTTTTCTTAAAGGATTGCAGATTTCTTAATATGATTATACTTTATCTCTTTTATCAATTTTTATATATATTTAAAGTCAACTCATAATTATCTTAAAGTGTATAAACTTTATAGAATCATATTAATTTTTAAATTGGAAACAATAAATTGTTTAGTGACATTTTTGTAAAACAAATCATTTTTTTTTTAGGATTTTAGTTAGTTTTATAAAGTTTTGGAAATAAGAATTTTATTCTATAGGATTTGGGAAAGTCATTTTTTTAAAATTAATAAATGGAAATTACTTATTTGGAAATAGAACATGGAAAAATAGTCTAGCAAAAATATTTAGCGTGTTTTTTTCCATGTGAATAGTTCAACAATGATTAGAAACCACAACACATAGAAGCGAAATAAACATAGACACTATGTTTAAGGAAACTGAATATGTGTGTTCATTTTCATATAAAATCATTTCAGCAATGATGGAGATTAAACTTGCATTTTGAAGTGGATTAACATTGTCTTCAAAGGTGTATTGTCAGTCATTAGTTATCTCAAAGTCAAACATTTGTGATCAAGTGACATTAGTTAGTTTGAAATACTCACATGGTTGTCACAAAGAAAATATTCCTATGACTTAGGGTAAACCACAATAGATAGAGTGACACAAGAAATCAAATCCATTCTCAAGTATGTTATATAAATGTAAAATGCTAACAACAAAAAGATAGGTCCCTTACCTCAACCGAAAATTTGAAGGAGACCACCATTGAGCTCCCGATAGAATTCTCTTCACACAAAACTTGTCCTAAAAAAAAAGACATCCAAGCATATACTATGTATATAAAAAGGTAGCATCTACTCTAGCATAATCCATTCAACATGTATAAAGAAAATGTACCCATGGAGATTAATATAAACATTTTCACATGAATTGGATGAGAAAATATTATTTCTATTGATATAAAGAACATCACAGTGAAAACCTTATGTTGGCAAATCATCAAAACCAAGAAACTAAGTTCCTCCAACTCGACCTCCACCACTTCAATCTTCCATGGAATGGTAAGGTCACAAGTATAAGGATTAAGTGAGTTACTTTTACATAAGATAAGGAAGAGATTGGAATATGAACCTAAGACTTCCAATTTATCAAGGATAAGGGAATTAAGGCACAAGGTAATCATAATGGGTAAAAATTTCTCTACACTTTACTTTCTCTCCAAGTTTCACCTCCTTCAGAGCTTCACAATGACTGAATATATATCCCTCAAAAGGGATATGGAGCATCGATTCAAAGTGTTTTCCACAATTTGGAAGACCAAGGATCATAAAATTCATGAATTGACATGGAAAACTTGAATTTTTTTTATTTTTTAGCAGAAAATCCATTGGATGCAAGCTATAATGGAGCAAGTTGCATGTACACCGATTATAGTAGTATTGACCCGTGTTTATAAACAAATTTTTTTTTAGGGTTTTAATTGATCATCAAGGATATACTAATTATGTAGAGGGACAATTTAATCAAGGAATGTTGCATAGGTGTGCCAAATCATGATATATGTAAACTACGTAAAAAAATTTATTTTTTTTCTTTCTTTTGATGTAAGGCATATGACCAATTTATGTTTCCTTAAATCTTCAAGATATAGTTCAGTCTAGGTAAAATTATCCTTGTCATTTAATTCTGAAGCTACTATCTATTTTTTTTTAAATGGAAAACAATTTCGTAGTTTAGTATCTAAGCTTTGCAAGTTTGGATAGTTTTGCTTGCAGGTTCCATTGATGGTAGATTGGACTACATGGTTGATAAAATCACTTACTAAGCTTCGGCTAACCATCCATTTTTCAATGACAGGTACACTAAGAAAACCGAAAAGGCATTCCTGGTTAAGGATACTCCTACTCCCTATCCGAAAGCTTGGATCAAAATACCTCCTGGAAAAATTTAAGGGCGAAGCCCATAGTCACACCGAGAGCTTTCATATCACCATGATAAACTTAATGAGGTCTATAAATAGCAAGCAAGGTTCAAAAGCAATGTTCATGCACTAAGCTCGCACAATGGGGAATACCACGCATTCGACTTATGGTAACAAGGCTTATCCAAAGTTTATAAGTGGGTAGCCTCCCTCCGAAGTAGAAGCTGCAAGTTTCGGCTTTAATCCAAAGTTTTGTAATGAAGTATAGTTTTATGATGGTAGTCGCAAGGTTCCAAGGTAAGATCCATGTGGTTCACAATCCTGTTTCCATAGGCCATGGGGATGGCTTATGGAATCTCCATGTATGGGTTGAGAGGTCCACGATGGGGTGTCCAGCGTGTCCGAAGTTCACCTCATAGCTGTCACTTCTTATTGATTTTGCAGCAGGAAGTAATTATTATGATCCCAATGATCACATGGGTTGTGGTGAGTTGCCGTCCACTAGAAGTTACCACAGTATTCTTGTCATTAGTATTTTTTTTAAAGCTACAGTACTTGCGACCTTTGGGTAAGAAAAAGGACTTCTCGAAGGCTCCATTAGATCAGTCGCATTCTCGAGGTTTTTTGTTTGGTGCCGGGGTTCTAACGAGGGTTTGGAGGAGGTAGCGGTGCTTGTGGTCAATGCCAAACCAAATTCTCCACAGGTAATGAGTTTCCTCTACTGCTTGGCCAATTATTTGTTCTTAGTCACGTCTTATGACTTCTGCTGATCATAAACCCTCCCTTTGGTTGCAGGTTCCTAAAGTGGGATTGGTTTGGACTGATACATGCAAGCAAGGCATCTTCACCAGTAAGTGGTTTTATCGACCCTATGGTGTAGTCTCTTGGATGTGCACTCGCCAATCCAGAGGAGTGGGGATCTTCGTTGTCTGCATATGTAAGGGAAATTGAGGGTTTCCAAAGTCTGAACTGTCGTGTTGATGGGTCTTTCAAAGGAGTAAGGCTCTGAATCCATGGCATGGCAGATTCTGAGTCGAGAGCGAGTTATGGTATTTTTTTTCTCTATGTAAATATATATATATAATTTATGACCGGACTGTTAGTCCTCTTAAAGGCTAGAATGCACTCCTTTTGATAGTAAAAGGATTTAAGCCGTGATAATGTGGCTCGGCTAAATTCCTGGAATTTTTAATGTTGCTATGTAGACTTTAGCAATTAAATCGCTGCACAGAGGTGGGTCCCTTGTCCCACAAACAAGGGGGTATCATACACCAATTTGGTGTCTCGCTTGGTGGTGACCTTAAAAATAGATTATTATTATTTATTATTATTATTATGTATAAAAGGATTGTCTGCAATTATTTCTCCTGTTTTCTTTTAATGGTTGTTATGATGTGGCTCTTATGTGGAATGATGACCCATCTATGCATTTCTCCATTTAAAGGTTTACAATAAATATTAAAGGTAGAGTCAATTTGCAATTTTTGTTGTGGGTAGTTGAAGTTTTGATGTCAGTAGTATATGACGATTACCCAAAAGAGTCTGTGTAACAGACATTAGAAAAGGGCTCCTACCCCAACCATGCCTTCCCTCAACCTTATGATGGTTGCACCATCCATTGGTTCTTCCACTTAGCTTGACAGGGTGGTGCTAGACCCACCTTAAGGCTTGATCAGAAATTTGATAAGTGGATTGGGTCGATACCCTAGTTTGAGAGTGGCGAAGGTTTTAAAAGAAAGAGACATTAGTCCCTACGCTTGTTCAGTTTTGTAGAGTGAGCGAGGTGAGGGAAATAGTACCCTAAGGGTTTCATCGATTCCTCTTTGAAAAACCAAAGGATTCCCTCTCCGAGGCCAAACCTTCTATGGCCTTCACTTATCCCAGCGAAGAGGATTAGGGTTTCTAGATTGGGTTACATGCATGGTCGGTGAGAAAGGAGGTGTCTGGGCCATGCTGCATAGGGTTTGGGTTCTTAGCTTATCACTAACTCCCAAACCACCTTCCTCGTAAGAAGAAAACTGAGCACTGGACGTCTGAGAGGAAGGCACGACAATGTCGAAGTTCTTTTGATCTCTGTTGAAACCCCTTCCAATGGAAATCAAATCCTACGAAAATTTGGACGTATGCGGCTTGGTTGATCTGGAAGATCTCATCTGATAGCGTCATGGGTTGGGCGCATTTGACGGGTATTTTGCATGGTGGTCTGTAATGGATATAATTCAAAGAAGAACTAAAACGATATCTAGGAGAGGAAAGAAAATATTAACCATAGCAATCTAGATATAAACTACTACTTGTATGTGTGAGAACAGGAAAATAAAATTTGTATACTCTAATAAGACTAAGGCTTAAGTAACCAAACCCTCCTAACATACCCAACCGAGTGAAAAAGACTAGATCTGTTAGTTATAAGAACATGCATAAAAACATATATATACATTTTATAACTTCGTTTTTATTTTGTCTTAGATATTTCTACCAGATAGGATGATCTTACTTGCAACATAACCAAGATAATATATATTTAACAAAACATAAATCTTAGATAATTAAAAATATACATTTCAGTATATAGAAAGGAAAAATCATCAACTGATACTCAAAACCTATAGATCCGTTGCACCTACTACAGTGGAAGCAGCCACGTTCCACCCAACCATAGACTAGGATCAGCTCATTTTCCTTCTAGTCACCCCTGAGCCAAACCTTCCAGGAGACAGCAGGGACCCCTAGTTTCAAATTCAAAGCTCAGAACATTCACAGGCGATCATGCGCAATAGAAAGCACTCTCTCAGTAGAGTCCTCTTGCCCCAACATACTCAGTAGCATCATGCCTACACCATATGCTCTTTTTGTCTCTTTTTCCTTGGATCTTCTTTTCTTTGCCTAGGTCTTTCCCCATTAGCCCTCTCCCCTTCCTCACCGAAATTCCCAAGGCTTAATGGTATACCCTATTTTCAGGGATGTGTCTATGTTGATTATGCACATCTGACACTTTATTATTTTCAGTCCCTGAATTTAGCTAGTGCCTATTCCTTACTGTCTCTCACGTGTTTCCTCTTTTAACCTGGCTGCTTCCACCATATTCGCTACATCAATAATATTTTTATTATTCATTATCATTAACCCCCCAAGGGTAATTATTACATCAATCCTCCCTGGACGCTTTGGCTGAGTCATAGATAGTCAGTAATTAATAATAATAATAAAAAATAAAACATAGTCTAAGGGCATTACATCCACACCCCCTTATTTTAAACATTGTCCTTAGTGTTCATTTTCTCCCATTGGCTCAATAAACAAGCTAGGGTAGTTTTTTGCATTTCATCCTCTAGTTCCCAAGTTCCCTCCTCGGGGATAAAGTGATTCCATTGCACTTTTAATTGAGCGATGACTCGGTTATGAAGTACTGTCTCTTTCCTATCCAAAATGCGTGCAGGTTCCACCTGGAACTCTCCTTCGGGTTCCACCTGTACCACATTCCAATCGATAATGTGAGCTGAGTCATATACATATTTTTTTAACAATGAAACATGAAAAACGTTATGAATCTTTAAATGAGCAGGCAGGGCCAACTTGTAAGCTATAGGCCCGATTCTTTCTAGGACATGGAAAGGTCCATAAAATCTTGGAGCTAGTTTCTTGCAGCTCCCCAGTTTGAGGGAACTCTTCTTAGGTTTGACCCGTAGGTACACGTGGTCGCTAACACAAAACTCCTTGTGTTTTCTTTTAAAATCAGCGTAACACTTTTGTCAATATTGAGCCACCTTTAGATTCTTTTGTACTTCACGAACTGTTTGCTCCATCTCCTGTAATAGCTCAGGTCCAATTAGTACACGATCCACAAGATTATCCCAAATCACAGGTGTATTGCACTTTTTCCAGTATAGTATTTCAAATGGAATCACTTTTGCCAAGGCTTGATAACCATTATTATAAGCAAACTCCACCAGGTGCAAGTAGTTCTCCCACTGAGTGGGTCTTTTCATGACATACATCCTTAACATGTTTTTGATGGTCTGGTTGGTACATTTTGTTTTCCCATCCTTTTTCGGATGATAGCTGGTGCTAAAGTTAATTCTAGTTTCTAAACATGCAAATAGAGATTTCCAAAAATTTGATGTAAATTTCACATCCCTGTTAGATATTACAATTTTTGGTACACTGTGCAGTTGGAATATCTCTTTTAGAAATATTTCTGCAATATCAGTCGCCTTATGTGTGGATTTTACTGGAATAAAATGAGCAAATTTTCTTAACTTGTCCACTACCACCATGATAGAGTCATGTTGTTTTTGTGTTTTTGGTAAACCAGTGATGCAATATAGAGATATGATCTCCCATTTCCACTGGGGTATTGGTAGAGGTTGTAACAAATCGGTAAGTAACAAAAATTTCTTTCCCAGTAAGTAGTGCCGCCACATTTTTAGGGAATGCACCACGGCTTCCAGTTCTAAGACATGGACTACGTAGTTATGTTCATGCTCTTTCAACTTGCATGACTCGTAATAGACCACGTGTCTGCCTTGGGATAATACCCCTCCTACTCCTTCTAAACTGGCATCAGTACACACCGTGTAGTTTTTAAGGGGATTGGCTACCTTTAGGACTGGGGCCCTGGTCAGCAACTCTTTAAGTTTGTTGAAGCTTTCTTGGAATCTTGATGACCAAGCAAACTTTACCCCCTTATTTTGTAAGGAGGTAATGGGGTATGCAATTTTGGAAAATCCCTTGATAAATCTTCTATAGTATCCAGTGAGTCCCATAAATGACCGAACATCAGCCACATCCTTGGGCACTGGCCAATCAGATATAGCTTGTACTTTCTTGGATCTACTGTAATCCCCTCCTTGGATATAACATGTACCAAGTACAGAATTTCAGTCTTAAAGAATTCACACTTTTCCAACTTGGCATACAGTTGGTGTTCCCTTAAAGTTTGCAACACTGTCCTTAAATGATGTTGATGTTCTTCTTGGGTTTTTGAGTAAATCAGGATGTCATCGATGAGGATCAGTACAAACTGATCTAGATATTTGTTAAAAATGTCATTCATTAGGCACACAAAAGTGGGAGGGACATTAGTTAAGCCAAAAGGGATTACTACAAATTTGTAGTGTCCATAGCGGGTTCTGAAGGCGGTTTTGTTTATGTCCTCACTTTTTATTTAGATCTGGTGATAGCCAGATCGTAATTCCATCTTGGAAAAGACTCTTGCCCCCCGTACTTGATCAAACAGGTCATTGATTCTGAGCAGGGGATACTTATTCTTTATGGTTACCTTGTTTAGATGCTGGTAATCGATACAGAGTCTTAAGGTCCCATCCTTCTTTTTAACGATCAAGACCGGTGCACCCCAGGGGGACACACTAAGCCTGATATATCCTTTTTCTAGTAGTTCCTGCAACTGAATTTTTAGTTCATTCAGTTCTGGAATGCTCATTCGATAAGGCACCTTTGACACCAGTGCAGACCCAGGTAGTAGCTCAATGGAGAAGTCGATCTCGCATTGAGGGGGTAGACCTGGTATCTTGTAGAAGGAGCAAGTCAATAAGTCGACTTGAAGGATAGCTGACTTAGTCAATCAACCGACTAAACTAGAGATTAGGTCGACCACCTAAGGTCATGTCGGTTCACCGAACTGAGAGGTAGTTATTTTGTAACCATTCTGTAATCATATATATTAGGCTGTTGAGCCAGATGAGAACTCAGTTCAGTTCTCTGTGTTGTATGGACTCATTCGTATAATATAATCTGTTAATTCACCTATTTGTTCTTATCTCTTGTCTCTATTTTATATATATGTTTTAGTGTGTATTATTGGTAACCTTATGTGATCTGTGAGATTACAACATTGGTTCTGTTTCCGGTAGTACATGACTGAAATGTATGCAAATAGATGATACCAGAGCAGGAGATTAAGGACTGGTGGGAACGTAAAGTTGGAAAGTATTTACAGAATTACGTGTGAAGGAACAGATTAACAATCGCACAAGCAAATAAATATTTTTCACAATAGACACATGAAATGTTTGTCGAATCAGTGCCCCAACTTTTGAAGAAACTCCTGGATGAGAAAGCCAAAAGTGACTAAAGAACAACAATTGCTGGAAAAACTGATCCGAGGAGGTAGAACAAAGTTTTCGGATTGGTTTGAGAAAATTTTCGATGACTTCTGTGAGGAGCAAGCAGTTGAAGACAGAACTTCGGTCGAAATAGTCAAGGAGAAATTTTACACAGATCTCACCGAACATTTTCTGTGCTTCTTACCAACCCTGCTGTTCAAATTCCTGATTGAGAAGGGAGTAGGACACATTGTTGAACCTCTTCCACCACTTCACGAACTACCATCAAACTTTAATTGGGTGAAGAAGCAAAGGAAGTGGGAAAAATTTATTGCAGAAAGGGAGTGGAAATACTTCCTAAGCAAATAAACCGAACTATCTGGGCTTTCTAAAAAGCGTCGCGTAGGCTATGGGGGGGTAGCTGGTCATATGTTGAGATAGAGTAGAGTGGATTCTAGTTGACTAGAAACAGATACCAGTCACCAGTAATGAGAAGTTGACTAAAAGGGAACTCAAGAGAATAGTATCATATGAAGGTATGTCGAACATTCAAAAAATAGAAAGAGAAGAGAGACAACAGAGGAGGGAATCAAGAAGAGAACGAGCCTTAGAGTTGCATAGAGGAAGGAGTCTTAGGGTGACTGACAAAGAAGAGAATCCGCTAGATTTGGGTCATTACCGACATGAAGAAGGCATGGAACAAGAAACGTCCCCTACGGAGGAAGAATTGTGGATAGAGTAGCCCGAAGCTCTCCAATTAAGAGCTCCCAATGAAGGAACAACCCTCTCTCCATTAAATCCGTGTGCTCAAATACAGACTATTGTCGAAGAAGACCTCCGACTATGAGTTGGTGACTTTAGTATATGGAGTCAACAAGATGATGAAACATAAACTAGATGACACCTCATTATACGTCGACCAAAGGAAGGAAATTGGGTGACCTTTCAAGCAGCACCCTCCAACCTAAGTATCCACTTGCTCTTACCAACACATGAAGGAGCCCCCCCCCCCCCCATGCCAAATACAACTTTAGAAGACACACAAAATTTCAAACTATAGATAAATAGTTGCAGTGGACCATCAACAACAGAAGTTGACATCAACCGACTGCAAGTCGATGAAGAATCGACAACCGACGGGAACGAAAGTTCCGTCGACCATAGTTCTACAGAGACGAACCCACCGATAACCCCACCACCATCCACACCACCCCCACCTCCACCACCACCACCTCTTAAGAGCAGTGACAATGATTCAGACATGGGTCATGGATCAACTCACATTCCTCTATATTACGGGGATGAGGACCCCATACAACATTGGTTCATCTGCAAGTAGACTTGGGATGCCAACCAAGTTACAGAAGAAGATAGACAAATGGCACAGTTCGTTGGTGCCTTAAGGAAAAGGGCATTGACGTGGTACATGACCTTTTTGGAAAGACATCCTAGAGAAACAAAAGCCAAGATTAAGGCACATTTTTTGTCATTTTTCAAAACCCCAGATGCTAAGCACATGGCCGTGCGAAAAAACTAAAAACCACATCACAAAATCCAGGGGAAACTATCCACGACTACAATAAGCGTTGGAAAGACCTACTGAGCCATCTAGATTATGTTATAGATGAACAACTACTAATCCAATGGTTTCTTGTAGGGCTATCTCAGAAAGTGTGTTGACACATTAGTCTGGAAACGTTCAAATCTTATGAAGATGTGCTAACGAAATATCTTCAGGTGGAGATGGACGAGGACATACCTGCTTACCCCACGGACCACAGATTGGAAGAACATATCGAGAACATAGAAAAGTCTCTAAAAGAGTTAAGCATCAAGAATCATGAGATCTGGTGCACCAAATGCTCGACGGCTGACCATTCCAAAGATAACTGTCGACAGGAATACAGCCGACAGGATGTTTGATTTGTATAGACTAAGTCATTTTGTGACATTTTCCAAGAGCACAGAGATCACTCGATGAAATATTTCCCGTTCAACACAAAGAATGGCAAGGCTTCTTGGTGTGCCATCTGCAAGACCAAAAGTCATAACACGGCCGACTGTCAGTTAAACCTGAAAAATTGATAGAACTATCAGGCGGTCTACCAAACTAATGCAGTAGCACAGCATAACGAGCAAAACAATCTAGCAAATGATTAGGACTATCAAACATACGATGGTCGATGATATGAGCACCGGTACGACAATCGACGTGCAGGCTATAGAGGAAGAGGTCGATTCCCTGGGAATCACAATAACCAATCGCGTCGACCCATCCAGTGCTTCACATGTTATAAAGAGGTACATCGATACACAGACTGTCCATACAAGGACAGAAGTGATCTCAAATTCTGTACTCACTGTGGGGTAGGGGATCACTCACTAGAGGATTTCCCTACCATGTTAGAAAAAATTAATATGAAAAAAAATGTTAATTTCTTGTCCTGTGTGCAAAAAAATGATATACTAAACACCAAAAATTTACATATTGTAACTCGACAAGGAACAAAAACAGGAGCTGATAACCCACGAATCAATAAAATAAAAGAGAAAAATTTCTATCCTGACCCACTGAAAGAGAAACAAATATACAAAGAGGAAACTAATGTATTCAAAGAAATTGCATGACAAGAAAACGTTCATGACACTCGACACAACACAATAAATGAATTAATCTAGCTCGTTCAACAAGACAACTTAGTATCCTAGTTCATCGATTTGTTGTACAAAATAAAATGTACCAACTCTGAGAAACAAACAAAGAACCTATACAACTTAAATAAAAAAGAAAAAGGTGATGCTGACCCACTTGTCCACCTGGAAATCAAGGGACACCATGTCCGACAAGTAGTGCTTGACTTCGGCTCATAAGTAAAAATCATGACTCATGACACTTGGGAACAAATGGGCCACCCTTGATTCTATGAGTCAGGAATATACCTCAAACTAGCCGACCAGGGCCTAATTGAACCCATTGGAGTCTAGAAAAATGTCGACATGACTATAAAAGGAATCTCGACCAAGTTCGACTTTGAAATCATCGACCCAAAGGAAGGATCCAGTTCCTTCCTAGCGTTAGTCGGTTGACCTTGGGGTAGAAATATGACAGTATCTATATCCGTGGATGGGGAACGAATCAAATTAAAAGGAAATGGACAAAAGGTCATTGTACCCATTCATCATCTCAAGGGGAACCTTAGACTGAACCTATTGATGAAGAAGTCGATGTCCGACAACTCTACCAAATCCAAAACAATATAGATTACACAGAACCAAATATCCATGGAAAACTGCATTTAGGCAACCAAGACTGAGTTGGTCATAATTTTGACACTGAATTATATGATTGGGATATCAAGAAATACAAAACACAAGCAAGAGGGTGCTGGATTATACAAAAAGTGCAGAAAAATCCCACCCAATAGTGCTTCTAGTGTCCATTGTCCCAAAAATATTTGAGAAGAAAATTAGGGAACACCCTACTTTACAACCTACCAACCTAAATAATACACAACTACCAAGATATAAATAAAGGGAATCACCAGTCATGCATGTCGAACAAGTGTCCAAAAATATTCGCGAACATGGCCGACTTCAAAGCGTAGTCGAAACTTTTACAGGACAAGCTGCTAGATGGTGGGATACCCATCAAAAAAGACTACAGACCTGGACAACTGCTTCGACCTACTTTGTTGAAAGGTTTGGAGGAAATAAGTTAACCCAACAAGCTCACATACCTGAATTCACTCAAGGACAGAACCTAGAGGATCATATCAAAACCTATGAAAAGGAGGGGAGAAGGCTTGGATACAAGGATGAATGAGCATGGCCACACTTGTTCCCATCGACCCTAGCTGACTTACCAAACATATGGTATAAAATGGAAGAAGCTATAGGTGAAACCTTCTGATGGCATGACCTCAGGGAAAATTTTATTAAAGATTTCAACTTTATACCTCAAAATGAAAATCTGGTAGAAACAACAAAACAAATTAAAGAATTTATCCAGGCGACCAAAAATAAACCCTTACAAGATCACCGACAGACAAGGAAATGTAACAAAATACAAACACAACTAAAGCCACAATCGACAAGATTATAGGTAGAAAATGAAAACACAGAAGGAAAAAGCTTTAGATGGAAATCCAACCATGTCAAAACAACAAAACCTATTTGCACCATCCTGAAAATCGATACAACTGACAAACAAGACACCAACAGAATGACTATAGATGACTTCCCTGCCACATTCTCACATTTCAAAGAAGGAATTCGACCAATCAATGAAGCCAAAGCACCAGAGTGGCTAGATGATAAAGTCAAAACTAAAGAATTCGACATCTCAAATGATGATTGACCAAAAATGGAAAATATTGGTGACTATTGGAGTGAAGAACAGAACACATAGATAGTGAACTTATTAAAGGAGTTCCAAGATGTATTTAATAGATATTACAAAGAACTAAAAGGCTTAGTCCACAAAATGGGAGAAATGAAAATTGATGCTAAACCTGATGTTCGACCTGTGAAGAGAAGACCTTATAAACTAGCTCACAAATACAAGGAGATAGTAAAAAAGGAAATTCATAACATGTTAGAAGCAGGCATCATATACCCTATCGACCAATCAAAATGGGCAAGTCCAATGGTTGTACAACCTAAGAAACATGACCTGACCAGACTAAGAATTTGTGTCGAATTCAGGGAACTAAACAAAGAAACACTAACAGACCCATTTCCAACACCTTATTTAGATGAAATCTTGAATGAAGTTGCAATACATGAATGCTACTCATTTACAGATGGATTCTCAGGCTATAACCAAGTGCCAATAGCTAAAGAAGACCAGAAGAAGACAACCTTTGTGTGTGAATTTGGTTCATTTGCTTTCAAATTTATGCCTTTTGGATTAAAGAATGCACCTGTTGTGTTCTCTCGAATTGTTGTCAAATCATTTCAAGAATATATCTATAAGACCATGGCAGTATACTTTGACGACTGGACAATATAATTTACATTGAAAGACCATTGCAAATGGCTCAGACTTATGTTGGAGAGATGTCGACAAATTCAACTCTCCCTAAACATCAATAAATGCATATTTGTGACCCCCATAGGGATATTATTAGGGAACTATTAAGGTTGAATTTGCAAAGATCAAAATTATCCTCGACCTGAAACCACCAGTAAACCCCAAACAAGTCAGGGTATTACTTGGCCACATAGGCTATTACAAAAAATTCATAAGATATTATTCAGATATGACCTATTCTCTTGAAGAACTATTAAGGGAAGATCAATAATTTAACTGGAAAGAAGAATTCCATATATCATTCGAAAAATAAAAATAAAAACTAGTTGAAGCCCCAATCCTAAAGTTTCCAAACTGGTCGATCAATTTCCATGTCCATATTCATGCATCAGGCCTCGCAATAGGCGCAATCTTAACTCAATAAGGCTGAAAGAAACTATTAGACAAGAGAAAGAGAATCCCTAGGAATGGTCTTTTCCCTACAAAAATATCGACATTATCTGTTAGCTAATCCATTTATATTCTATATAGACCATTAGGCCCTTAAATACCTCGTAAATAAACCACTACATCATGGAAGGATCTGTCGATGGCTACTTCTTTCCCGATAATTTGAGTTTGAAGTTGTTGTCCGACCGGGCAAGTTAAATGTAGGTCCCGACCATTTATCCTGAATCGACACAGGAGAAGAACCGACATGAGTCGACGATGACTTACCTGATGCACATTTATTTCGGGTAGAAGCAGTCCCAGCAGAAATGGAAGAAATAGCTCAGTTCTTAGAAGATGGACATGCACCAGAAGGTATGAGCACCAAGAAAAAAAAATATTAGCTATGAAGGATACACCATACAATCTTATCAATGAATTTTTATACAAAATGGGATTAGATGATATCCTCAGAAGATGTGTACTAGAACATGAACGAGACCACATTATGCATGAAGCACACTATGGACCCGCAGGAGGACATTTTCAAGCAGACACAACTGTAAAGAAAATCCAACAGTCAAGATTATGATGGCTGACACTCCACAGAGATTGAAAAACTTTTGTTAGTCGATGTGACAGATGTCAACGCTTAGGTCGACCTCTACCTAGCATAGAAATGCGCCTAATATCAGTCAACCCAAGTTTGACATTTGAAATCTTGGTAATAGACTTCATTGGACCATTTCCTATACCAATGAAAAGGATAGGTGTAAGGTATATCATTACTGCAGTTGAATATGTCACTAAGTGGGCAGAAGCTGAACCAGTCGGCACATGTTCTAGTGAGGTCGCTACTAAGTTTAGCTATGAGAATATCATCACTAGATTTGGATGTCCACTAACCCTGATTAGCGACTAGGGGACACACTTTATCAATAGAACTATTAAAACCCTAACTAACCAATTCCAAATCGACCATTTTCAGAGTACAACATACCATCCTCAGTCGAATGGAGCAATTGAAGCATTTAATAAATCACTAACAAAATAATTAACCAAAATATGTAATGCTGATAAGGATGACTGGGATGAGAAAATACCTGTAGTATTATGGGCATACAAAACTACGTATAAATGATCAACCGACCAAACTCCATTTTGATTAGTCTATGGACAAGAAGTAGTAGTTCCACTACACTTCCAACAACAGACCCCTATAATCACAAAAATACTACATGTCGATTTCGAACAAGGAAGGAAGGACTGACTAGTGCAACTTAGCAAGTTGGAAGAGCACTAACTCATGGCAATACAACACCAAGAAATCCAGAAACAACAACAAAAAGCATGGCACGACTGCAACATCAAGAACAAAAACTTGTCAGTTGGAGACCTTGCTTTGCTATACAATAGTCGGGCCAAAGTTAAACCCAAGAAACTTCACACAGAATGGATGGGATGTTACGTTGTCAAAGAGATACATCCCAATGGATCAGTCCAACTATGGACATTACAGGGCATAGTAATTCAAAATCTTGTCAATGGAGCTTGATTAAAACACTACAGAAACTAATTCGAAAAAAAAAAATCATATAACGACCATAACCATCAACCAAAAGCCATAAAAAATTAAAAATTCAAAAGCCAAAAAAGTATCGTACAGACAAAAAACCATGACAGGATATTACCATCTTGACAACTACCATCATGCCCATCGACATAACACCATCAACCATTTTCATCGACCGACCACTCCCATCAACCATTCTCATCATTGACATCAACTGACGACTTTTATAGTCCCATCGTGCATTCATGACATTGAGTGTCAAAAGCAATTCACCATTAACACACACTCAAGCATTCCAGCTGGAACATAACGTCTACCATTAATACACCCATCGACACACACATCCACAACATAATCTATAAATACTAGTTCGTCGAAGGATCATTCACCGCAATCCATCCAGAGAGAGCATCAGAGCATCCAATTGACTAAAATCCAAGAACCTCATAGTGAAGCCGACCACCAAAATGACACAATGGCCCCCAAACAAACTAGAGCCTCAACCAAAGCCAAGGAAATACAAGCCGCGGATACACCTTTAGTCCGCAAGTTGGAAAACATCAAAAACGCCAAAGTATAGGAAGGCTCATGGCAAAAAATATGGACAGAAATACAAGAATGGGTCTTTGTCGACACAAAGGCCACTCAAGCAGTAGAGAAAATCAGACACAACACTATCTTCAGCTATCCCAACGCACCACTTATGGCCAGCTTTGGTGGTATGAAGGAAATTGCATTCAAATTCATCATTAGTCGATATCACAATGGCTGGTTCTACCTTGAACAGCCGGTTGATATCTCTGGAGAAGTCATCTCCAAGTTGATCGGTCTCTCTAATGAAGGAAACCCTATACCAGTCGGAATCAAAGAAAGATTGGTCGAAGAGCTCACTAGGTCATCTTCCGGTAAAAATTCCAAGGGGTTGATGATTAGCCAAATCACAACCCGAATGCCACAGATTGTGGCCAAAATCATTGCAATAACACTCACACTAGAAGGTCGAGGCAGCGACCTTAAGTTAGACATGCTAGAAGCTGTTGACACTATTTCCACCGATGGACGAATTTACAGATGGGTAGAATATGTCGCCGACATGGTGAAGATCATCTGTGAATGATGTTAGGAAATGGGGAGAATCATCAATTTTCCCTCCCTCATCTTATGGATTGTAATGTACCACATCTACCCAGAAGGGAGTCCAATCTTTTGAGAACCATCGAAGTTTGACATATGGAGATTTAAACCATTCTCCTAAAAAATAAACTTGCATGAACTTGAGTACGGGAAATTATTGTTGGAGAACTGGTTTCAATAGCTCAAATTTCGCACAACTAGATGGAGGGTGCCTCAAAACATCCGAAGAAATCTATCAATGAACTCCCACATCTAGCTAGATCTTGACCATACCTTTGTGTGGTACATGTAGGGCGACAATTCAAATGCCAAATCCCTTGACTACTATCCATCTATCGACCAGATCTTTCGGGAACTGTCTCAACAAGACAAAACAAAAATACCAATACTAGCAGTAGCAAAGTCGATCGACTTCTCGATCAAAGAGCCACTCAGAGATCAGGAAAAGGAGGAATACTATGAGCTCAACCTCTATATCAGCACATTTGTGTCGGAGAAAACACCAGTTGAACACACCAGTCGACTACAAATAACCATCAAACCTCCGACTGCAAAGAAGGTAGAACTTATGACTACAAAGAAATCAAAACCCCAGACCGCAAGGCCAAAGCCACAGCCACAACAGTAGATAAATCCTTCGGCTGCAGAAGATGTCGCCCCGACTTAGGAGTTAGGGGGATAGTCAGAGCTAGAAAACCTTGAGTATACTGTTACCAAAGGTATTATTTGAAAATTGTTGAAATAAATAGCAGCGTCTAGGAAGAAGCTCAAAACACAACAGTAACAACAAGGTAAAGGATGCCGCAAGATTATTCTTTTTGACTCATCAGAAGATGAAGACGAATTGGAAACCATGGCCCTCGACATCATAGAGGATGTCGCAGCAAATAAAGTGCCAGTCAAAACCCATTTCCAACGATTTGTCAATGCAGGAGCATAAGCAAGTCAACTGAAGAAAGAAAAAACTACGATGATGCTTGAAAACATTGTCGATCTTGTGTCAACGCCGCCACCCCCATCACCAACGAAAATAACCAAGAAACCAGTACTAGCACCATAGTTAGTCATCCCCCTTGACTTATGCAAAAGCACGATGTCGGAGGCTGTGAAATCAAAGTTCGACAAAGATAGATATTTGCAGGCGTTCATCGAGAAACTGCCTGACATATTTACATCGGCACACAAGATCTTTACAAAAGCACCTCTCTTCATGACTGGCGGATACCAACCAGGCCAGGATGCACAGTACATATCCTAGGCAACCATTACATTGAATTTCAAGAGAAATCCCGACAAGGAAGCTAAAGTGATTACATGTCGGTCCTCGACTATCACACTGACCATACCCGTACCCCAAGCCGACCTACCAGCCACTGCACTAACTGAAGAAGAAGAAACTGAGGAGGACATAGCTCGAAAAATCAACCACATGTTCTTCAACATTGACTCGCCTCCTCAACCTGAAAATCCACCACTCACCCACACTTCCCCCAAACCAATCACCCCCGATCATTCGCCAACTCCATCACCACCACAACCACCCCCCGAATCCAAGAAAGGCCCACCACAACCAACTATATCTAAACAACCAGAGGTGATAGTCATCCCACCTCCCCAACAAGATAAACCATCGACCTCTATCCCACAAACCAAAGACCCCGCCTCAACTGTTACAGGTACACATGAAGTAAATAAAGAAAAGCATAAGAAGCAGAAGGAGAAGCAAAAAAAGGAGCATCATGGATAGCCTTCAAAAGTCCAAATAAAATTGAAGGATGCAAGCTCCCTAACCAACACAGAGCTAGGACAACTCCTGAATACCCTGGTAAGTGAAGCAAAGACGAGGAGTGAGCAAAGAAATAAGGAACTCAAGGACAAAAATGTAGAACAGGTCGAGTTTCTTGACAAATGCAGGAATCTGGCCCAGTCCATCATGCCGGGCCCCATATAATTCGACACAAACAAACCGCTCAAAAGGGCATATCATCTATTTGAGAGCATGGTATCAACACTCCAAGCTCACATCCAAGAAACTAAGGAGGAACAAAAAGAGGAAACTTCCTGACTTCTAATGGTACAACACACTGCATTTTCTGAAGCCTATAAAGTGCTGCAGGAACATATGGAGGAGTCTGTCATAACTGAAGAAGTACTAAGAGATTTACCTAATCACTACGGGCAAGTTTATTAGCACACTGAACAGACTCAACAAGGGATTCAAGCATTAGAGAGTATAAAAACCACTGAGGAAGCACTCAAAATGACAATAGAAGAACAAATAGTGCTTGAAACTGCCAAACTATAGAAACTAGAAAGGGAAGCACATCAGTGGGTGCAACAAGCTCTCCCTAACTTAGAGAAATTCCACATCATCTTCCTGCAGATGAAATGAATTATCGAGACTACAAAGGAGAAGGACCAGTTCATGGGTTCTGACATGGAGAGGATTGCTGAAGTCCCCATTTCCGAGAAGATGTCGATCTTACTAGGCTTGACCACACTCACCATCGACATCAAGAAAATTTTGCAGAGTTGGAAAAATTTCCAACATCACCTCGCAGTAATAGCCCCAACCATTGTAGAAGTATTTGTACAGAAAAGACTGACCATCAGACTTCACAGTCCACCACAATAACTATTAGGATCAGCCAGAGGAATTTTCTACCTCCCTATTTCTTCGGGATGAAGAAACGTTTTGTTCGTGGGGGAGATGTAGAAGGAGCAAGTCAATAAGTCGACTTGAAGGATAGCTGACTTAGTCGATCAGCCGACTAAGTCGATGGGCCAACTTAGTCGATTAGCTGACTAAGTCAGTCGACTGACTAAACTAGAGATTAGGTCGACCACCTAAGGTCATGTCGGTTCACTGAACCGATAGGTAGTTATTTTGTAACTGTTCTGTAATCATATATATTAGGTTGTTGAGCTAGATGAGAACTCAGTTCAGTTTTTCGTGTTGTATGGACTCATTCATGTAATATAATCTGTTAATTCACCTATTTGTTCTTATCTCTTGTCTCTGTCATATATATATATATATATATATTAGTGTGTATTATTGGTAACCTTATGTGATCTGTGAGATTACAACATATATCCTCAGGAAATACATCAGGAAACTCTTCTAGGACCGGGTTTTGTTTTAGAGAGGTCTGGTTTTCATTTAGGAGAAAGTTAGCAACCCCAACAACAAATAGTTTATAGCCCTTTCTCAAGCATTTCTTTATTTTCATAGAAGAAATTTGTCTTACCGAGACGGGTTTGGGCAACCCTCTTACCGTCCGAAAGACTTGGTCTTCCGCAATGTAAGTAAAGGTCTTTGAAAAACATTTCAGCACTACTTTATTCTTCTCTAACCAGTCCATGCCAATTATCATGTCATACGATCCCAAGGGTAAAATATTTAGGTCAATATTGATTTTATGATCCTACAACTAAACTTCAAAGTTAATAATAAAATCGGTTACCTTTCTTTTTGCCCCTGTGGCCAACTGGACCAACCATGGTTTTGCATGCATTACCCTAGTTAGTTGGCAGAGCTCTGCCATCCTCAGAGAAATGTAGCTCAACATAGCTCCTGGATCAATTAACACAGATATAGCATGGTTTGAAACAATACCTTTGATTTCCACTATGGTAAACTGATGGTCGACTTGCTGATCCTCTAAGACCGCATTTATGCAATGGAAATTCCTGCCGATTTCCCCAACTATTGATGCTTCTTGAATGATGTGAAAGGTATTATTTTCCCCAATTAGGCATGGGCAATATCTCTTCAGATGGGGTTCACCACATTCCCAACAATTCAGAGGCTCCATGGGAGCCCCGTCAGTCCCTTTTATTCCCAGACTAGTTGGCTTTACATATCTTGGTGGGGGCGGTCAACTTTTATTATAAGGGCTTCCTTGGGCATTTCTCGAGGTGTTCCTGTATGGAGGTGGTCTGAATCCATTCCTTTGTTGACTGAACCTTTCTGTTCTCTTGTCTCTCCATGTTTTGGATGGGTCATTTCACTGTTTGTACTGATTATAACACATCCTCACTTTCCTTAGCACCTCATCCAGAGTCTTTAAGTTGTCAAATTCAATTCTATCCTTGTAAGCATGTAGCAAACAGCTCATGAATCTCTGTACCTTCACCTTTTCTTCCTTGATATAGGGTGCAATCCTTAGCAGGTCTAAGTACTTGTTAATGAGCTCTTCCATGGTCATCAAGCCAAGTCTTAACTCATAGAATTCCTTGTTTTTCTTTACGTAGTAATTCTTAGATAGGTACTGTTTTTTGAATAGTCTTTTGAATTCTGCCAACTCCAAATTCTTCTCCTTTAGTCCTTGCGAGATTTTGAGGTCCTGCCACCAGATACTAGCCTTTCCCTTAATATTATAAATTTCCATTCACAATTTCATGTTACTTGAACAGTTGTAGATCTGGAAATATTTCTTGATGTCCAGTAGCCATGCCTTTGCTTCCTCCCGTGTCTTAGATTTCCTGTCAAAACTAGTGGGTTTGATCTTCTTGAATTCACCTTCCAGGTGATCGACCTTTCTCTTTCCGCTAGTCTTGACCTAATTTTCAGAGTTCTGGGTCTCGTTAGAGGAACTACTCTTTCTTTCTACACTTTCTTTTCTTTTGGGACCCTTCCTAGTCTCGGTTCGAAGCTCCTTACCATTGTTTTTCTTGTGCAGACTTTGTAACAGGATTTCATTGATCTCCTGTTGTTTTTCCTATGCTTTCTTTAACTGTTCGTTGTGTGCCTTATAGCTTTGTATTTCCATGATTAGGTTCCTCATTGTTTCTAGTACTTGACTAGCTTAAGAATGTTCCATTGCCGGTTGTGTGGTCGGTGGTACCTATTCCAGGTTTTCAAGATGGTACTCATTTCCCACTGGAGAGGCCATGATAATTCCTACAGTTTATCAATAACAACAACTTGTAGATNTATATATATGTAATTAAACAGGAAACAAAGTGCACCCAACAGGCTACAGGGGTGAATCCTGCACTCTGATACCATATGTAAACTACCTCAAAATTTTATTTTATTTTTCTTTCTTTTGATACAAGGAATATGACCAATTTATGTTTCCTTAAATCTTCAAGATATAGTTCAGTCTAGGTAAAATTAGCCTTGCCATTTAATTTTGAAGCTACTATCTGTTTTTTTTTTTAAATGGTTAACAATTTCGTAGTTTAGTATCTAAGCATAGCAAGTTTGGATTGTTTTGCTTGCGGGTTCCATTAATGGCAGATTGGACTGCATAGTTGTTAAAATCACTTACTAAGCTTCAGCTAACCATCCATTTTTCCATGACAGGTACACTAAGAAAACCGAAAAGGCGTTCCTAGTTAAGGATACTCCTACTCCCTATCCGAAAGCTTGGATCAAAATACCTCTTGGAAAATTTAAGGGCCAAGCCCATAGTCACACCGAGAGATTTCATATCACCATGATAAACTTAACGAGGTCTATAAACAACAAGCAAGGTTCCAAAGAAACGTTCATGCACTAAGCTTGCACAATGGGTAATACCACGCATTTGAGTTATGGTAACAAGGGTTTAATCCAAAGTTTATAAGTGGGTAGCCTCCCTCCGAAGTAGAAGCTGCATGTTTTGGCTTTAATCCAAAGTTTTGTAATGAAGCATAGTTTTATGATGGCAGTCGCAAGGTTCCAAGGTAAGATCCACGTGGTTCACGATCCTGTTGCCATAGGCCACGGGGATGGCTTATGGAATCTCCCTATATGGGTTGAGAGGTCCACGATGGGGTGTCCAGCGTGTCTGAAGTTGACCTCATGGCTGTCACCTCTTACTGATTTTGTAGCAGGAAGTAATTATTACAATCCCAATTATCACATGGGTTGCGGTGATTTGTCGTCCATTGGAAGCTCCCACAGTATGCTCTTCATCAGTTTGTTGTTTAAAGCTATAGTACTTGCGGCCTTTGGGGAATAAAAAGGACTTCTCAAAGGATCCATTAGATCAGTCACATTCTTGGGGTTTTGTGTTTGGTGCCGGGGTTCTAATGGGGGTTTGGAGGAGGTAGCAGTGTTGGTGGTCACTTTTGAGCCAAATTCACCATAGGTAACAAGTTTCCTCTGTTGCTTGGCCAATTCTTTGTTCTTAGTCATGTCTTATGACTTATGCTGATCATAAACCCTCCCTTTGGTTGCAGGTGCCTAAAGCAGGATCGGTTTGGATGGATGCATGCAAGCAAGGAATCTTCTCCAGTAAGTGGTTTTATCGACCCTGTGGTGTAGTCTGTTGGCTATGGGCTCACCAATCCATAGGAGTGGGGATCTTTGTGGTACGCATATGTAAAGTAAATTGAGGGTTTCCAAAGTCCAAACTGTCGTGTTGATGGGTCTTTCAAAGGAGTAAGGCTCTGAAGCCATGGCATGGAAGACTCTTAGTCGAGAGCGAGTTATGGTATTTTTTGTTTTCTCTGTGTAAATATATATATAAGTTATGATCCCACTGTCAGTCCTCTTAAAGGATGGAATGCACTCCTTTTGATAGTAAAAGGATTTAAGACGTGATAATGTGGCTCGGCTAAATTCCTGGACTTTTTAATGTTGCCATGTATAAAACGACTATCTGCAATTACTTCTTCTGTTTTCTTTTAATGGATTTTATGTTCTGGCTCTTATGTGGAATGATGACCCATCTATGCATTTCTCCGTTTAAAGGTTTACTGTAAATTTTAAAGGTAGAGTCAGTCTGCAATTTTTCATTGTGGGTAGTTGAAGTTTCGTTGTCGATAGTATATCATGATTACCCAAAAGAGTCTATGTAACAGACATTAGAAAAGGGGTCCTACCCCAACCATTCCTTCCCTCGAACTTACGAAGGTTGTGTCATCCATTGGTTCTTCCACTCAGCATGACAGGGTGGTGCTAGACCCACCTTAAGGCTTGATCGAAAATTTGACAAGTGGATTGGGTCGATACCCTCGTTTGACAATGGCGAAGGTTTTAAAACAAAGAGACATTAGTCCCCACCCCCTCTCAACTATTAAGAGGAGAAGAGGTGTTGAAGATGTATAGGGTTACAAGTAGTACATGAGACTTGAGTGACGAAGGAAGATACGTTATAAGGGGAAGTGAGTTATGTTTTGATGAGAGAGAGAATTGGTGAATGGAAAGGTGGATATGGAGTATTAGAGGAGTAGGATGTGTTGGAGGAGAGAGGCAAAGGAGGGGGAAAGTGAAGAGATGGGAATGAGATTCGATAAAACAAAGAATATGGTTCATAATGATGTAGGGGGTTAAGGAGAATGGATAATTTGAAAACATAGAAGAACATAGAGAGAGAGAGAGAGAATGATGTAGACAAAGAGTCAGTGGGGGTGAGGGAATAATGGAAATAGAGTGAAGGAAATAGATATTGAGGGAGCGATAGATGGTGTGTGTCTATGAGGGGTTATCGGGGGATAGACAC
>LPNX010253043.1:76044-113953 GCA_001517045.1 Pseudotsuga menziesii | reverse complement strand
GAGAGAGAGAGAGAGAGAGAGAGAGAGAGAGAGAGAGATGGTGTCAAAGAAATACGGTGGAGGATTGAGAGATGGAGAGAGAGGGAGGTTGTGAAAGAGAGAAACATGGACAGGGAGGGTGAAAATAGATAGGAGGGAGGGATACAATTTGAGACAGAGAGAGGGGGGGATAATGGCACATAGGGCTAGTAATTAAGGGAGAAGGAAGGAATATATTGATAGAGGGAGGTAAATAGAAGGTGGATATAGAGGGAGAGACAGAGGGATTTTGTGAGAGAATGGGGGATACAAACACACACAAGTATTATGTGGGAGAGAGGGACATGGGTGAGAAACAGAGGGAGAGGGTGAGGGGTATACAGAAGGTGGAGAGAGATTATGAGATATGGAAAGTGAGAAAGGGAAACACACACACATGGAGAGATTGTGTGGGAGAGAGAGAGGGAGGGGTGAACGACAAAGAGGGAAGGGGGGTGAATGATATAGAGAGTGATATGGAGGGAGGGATAGTGAGGGAGGTATATATAAGGTGGAGAGATACTATGAGAGAGGGGGGGGGTGAGGGAGTGACACACACACATAGATATATAAAGAGAGAATGGGGGGGACACATACGCAAAGAGAGAGAGAGAGGCGGGGTTAGTGATTAAGAGAGAGTAGGGAGGGGAGAGTGATATAGAGATAATGGTGTAGGGAGGGATAGTGAGGGAGGTATAGTGAAGGTGGAGAGAGGTTGTGAGAGAGGGAGAATGAGTTAGGTACACATACGCACACACACACACACACACACACATAGAGAGAGAGATAGATTGTATGGGAGAGAGAGGGGGAAGGGGGGAAAATAGGGAGAGTGTGATGTAGGGATGGATACTAAGGGAGGTATAAATAAGGTGGATAGAGGTTTTGATATATAGTGAAGGATGGAGGGACACCCACACCCACATAAATATATAAAGAGAGAGGGAGGTTGTGTGAGAGATAAGGGGGAAAGAAAGACAAACATACACATAGAGATATTGAGAGATGGAAATACAAATGTAGGGAGGGAAATTAATTAAGGCATAGAGGGATAGTGAGTAAACAACATGTGTATACATAGATGTCAAAAATATTATTTAGGGATCATTTCTTGGATTTCCTCCCTTGACCATGTTGAGGCCTTAATACCCATATCTAATGCTCAAAACCTCTTAAAGGCATTTGCATATTTTCTTGGAAACCAAGCATACCTTGAGTTGGTCATCCATGGTCCTTCAATGAATTTTTCATTAACATGGGTGCCTCAAATATTTTATTATGTCTTAAGGAATGATCATATTCCCTCAATCATGTCTCAGAGGTCCCATACTTGCTGCTCAAAACCACCTAAATATACTAACATCCATATTTATAGTCCAAGTATAAAAATGAGATGCGATGAGTGATTTTTTAAGGAATACTTCCTATCCATAGATTCTTAGAATCTTTAGTTAGGGCCTAAGGCCATAGTTTCATCCCCTAACCATATCCATGCCATTGAGATGCATACCTAGTGCTTAACAAATGATGATGAAATGCATATCTCTATTAAGATTCAAATGATTCATTTTCAATGTCATGTGTGGTGGTTGGAGGCATCAATTTTAGCCCTAAATGGTTAACAACTTCCTTTAATTCCCAAGGACCAAGTGTTTCCCCCTACCCATTTGAAGGTGCCTAATATTTTGTACTTAGTGATAAAAATGTTCTAATGGAACTAGTATCCCCATTTCAAGGTAAATGAAACCATGGAAGGATCTATTGATATTGTTCAACGCATCATTCATTGATCTAGATGGATATAAGCATATTTTAGGGGCTAAGGCCTAGGTTTGCTCCCTTATTATGTCTAAGGTCCCAAGACACAGACATAGTACTTAGAAACACCTAATGGTTCCCATATCCCCATTGAAAACAAAACTATTAGCATGAGAGTTCATCTATGGTGATTCAAGGTGCCATCATGGACCTTGAGCCCTAAAAGCTAGTTTACAACCTAAAATTAATGCTTTATGTACCAACCATGATTAACACCTTATCATCCATATCTAATGCTAAAGACGTGCTAATCATGGCCATATCCCAACTTAAAGTTTGAGGATAACCTTAATATATCATGTGTGTTTGTTCATAATGTGTATCATGAGTGTGTTTCCAAAAAGTAGGATTGCATCTAAAAGTTCCATCAACTTCTTGCACACACCCATAAATATTCTATAGGATCATTTGGTTTTAGGATATACCAAGTAAAATTACCCTTTCAAAGGTCATAAAATAAGGATAAATTCATAATTGTTGAGGAGCTACCTCCTTAGGGAATATTCCAAGACACTTTTCAATGATATTATGGAGAGAATTGAAGATAATAACTTTTTTATTATTTCCCAAGTTTTGAGCTACTCACACCATGGTTTCAAGGAAATTTATAAAATGGGAAGAGCTATTATTTGTTGGAGTTAGATTTAGGTGAATCAGAATACCCCTATAAGCCAAGTACCATATTTTTTGCAAGTAAATGAGAAAGGGCCTATGAAAGAGTTATACTTCCATTACCGTCTATTTTGTATGTTGAATTGATGTGTAAGGTTTCCATCGTAAATCAATGAGTGTACTCTTCTCATTAGAGATAGTTCATATTTCACACATTTTGGTAGAATATTTTGGCTAAGGGATGGGGCTTTGGTGTAATATATTGAATCTCTCATATCAAGTGTCTAGCATTGTGTATGAGAAATTAGCTAATTTTTTTATTAAAATTATATAATTATCTTTGCATTAAATATTTACACTAGTTTCTCCTACAATATAATACCTATAGTAGTAGTATTTGCATCCTCGTTGACTTGTAGTTCTTGCAAAATATGGTTTATCATGACCATGTGGTGATCCTTGCAACCGTTGGCCCCATTTAGATTTGTTATATTTAAGATATTATGACTCTAAGACAATTCTATATAATACATGAGATGGAAAGAGGGCTTTAGAGAGTGGTTCCTCCATCCATGGAAGTAAGCTGTAAATAAATGTTTGTATACTAAGAGGTAAGGTTCTCCTTCCTTTTTTTTTCTTCTCTCCTTAACCCCAAAACCTTGAGAAACAACATTAGCCAACCAAGATAATTTTGACTAGCTCTAGTTCTTGTGATAATTTTGATATTATTTAGCAAGGATATCAATTAACAAGATCAAATGAAAATAATTCAAAGAGGGTATCTGAAATAAGAAATAGATTATATTGTATTACATATTCCTACACTTCCTTTAGATCTATCAGCCCTAGTGGAAATGGTAGAGATCTAATAAAATTGGGAAGGCTGAGGAAAAAATGTTTTACTATAGAATCGTTATATTTTTCATTTATAAGAATGCATTTAGTAGTTTATTATTTAATTTGAATTTGTGATACATTGCATCTGCTGATAGCACATATGCCAATATATTATTTGATGGCTAAAGAAAGTTTCAATTGAAATGATTTCAAGTAAATTTTGAAATCACAAAATTTTGAATTTGTAACAGATTGTTGCTTCAATAGCACATACTTAAAACCATTATTTGGAGTGACCCTCCTAGGTCCATAGATATATCTATTTAGCATTTAGAATTTTCTATTTTTACATTATAAATCACGACAAAAATAAAATACAAAAATAATTTCTTTAAAGGAAAATTCAACAAACATAAAACAATTAAATATAAATTAACTTGATTATGACGGTTTTCCAACTATTGGTGGAGATTTGTCTAATTTTTGTTGCTCCCAATATTTCCCAATTACTGTCTGACCCTTCTGTTGACCTCCCTAGCAAATTGGGACTAATATAGTTTCTCCTAGACCCCTGAGAAATAGTGGTTTTAGAGCACACCGACTAGCAAAGGTTTATAAATGATCTCCCCCTCACCGAAACCTTTCAAGACAAACTCACATAGATCACCCACCAGAACTTAGTTGTCATTATGACATTCATCTAGTATTATCAAGCTAAGTGAACTTTTTTCCTTCCTTTCCCCTTTATTAAATAGAGAAACATCCCATGACACAAGTCACTCATTGAAAAAAATACTCTTTTTATGCAATTTCCAGTTTATTATTATTCACCCATCCATGTGTTGTTATCACATGAGAGTGCACATATATCACACAATTTACTCCTATATGTCTACTTATTCCAGGATTCCAATCCCTAAATAAATGGGTTCATATGGGGTTAAATATATAATGTTTCTCGGTTAATGTTTTCTCCATATCGAAATAATACCTATTTATTTAATTACAATAAATCATTTTGTGCACAAAAACAACATATGCATAACTATATGTCTAATGAAAATCATTTCCATAAATTATTTTCTTGTGATTGTATAGGTACCACATCTATGGGCCTTTCCAACCATAACTTTCTCTTTCTATTTTGCAATGAGTTCATTTAGTGGTGTAGTAATCGTTACCAAAAACCAATATTCTACACTCTATGTGAGACTAATGATGTTGAAGAGTTAGATTGTCCTTACTGCATGCCCCTCAACAACCTCATACATGACCAAGTAATTATGGTCTCACCCATATGACATTACACCACCTAAGCAAAGATGGAAAGGATTTACACCCATGCATGGACTACTATTGGGAGTCCACATTCCGTCATCATACCCCCATGTTTGTTTTTTTCATCCTCTACAACCGCCTTTTATCCTTTTGTGAGATAGTCGATAAATGATCTTTCTTGCCACTACATACATACTTAGAATTCATATTAGTAGAGCTACTCAAAAACATCATCACATAATATTCAATTTCATCCATTTCCATCAGTTAAGAAATATCTATTCACATTTACAAAAATAACTTGCCAATTTAATTCATAACATAGGTATTCAACAACTTCATTTTTTCCACATTTATGATCTATTCAACATAATGCATCAATCATTATAATCATTCACATGTGATAGGCAATCAATATAACGTTTAGAGTAATAGTCATTCTTCGATCATATTTGCTAGTCAATCAACAATTTATTCAAGGTAACACATCAACAACATTTATTCTAAAAGATTTAACCAAGTGGCTTTAACAAGCTCCCTCAAAGTTTATCAATCAAAACAGGGCATTACATACACTCCCTTTTACAAAAAATCCATATCGAATTTAATATAAAACCTATATTTTTATTCCCTAAGACTTAAGTTGTTAAGTCCTTTTGCAATCTTGGGTGACCCAAGAATTTATTTATGCCAAAGACCTAAAGCAATTAACTTGAGTCATTACTTTGATCAACCTAATATACTGAGATAACTCGATTCATCATACAACATGAAATATGTTACATCCTTTAATTATATAATTCATAAGAAATCATTACACAAAAATATGATACATTGATCATAACCACTTCATATTCAATTCATAATGTATACATAAATCAATTTATATACAAACATAATATTTTACTCATAAGCCAATTTGTCTTGAATGCATTATGAAAACATATGGCACATGTCTCATCATTATTTCAACTTAACTACCATATAAAATCCATTCATAAGTAATTAACAAGTTACCTAATCTTGGATCCATTTCAAATCTCACGACAAAATTTTGTAAGCTTCGTATGACTAAATTTCACAACTTATTGATTTTATTTCCAAATGCTCATATTATATTCTAAAGAAACCTTTTCGAAACATACAATTTTTTTATATCAATTTATAATTACACCATACTATTAAACTACCCAATCTCAAAGTGATATTTAGAAACATTGATGCTATATACTCCAACTTGTTTCACCCGTTTCAAATCTAGTATGAATATTTTATTGTATTTTCAAAAAAAAAATTCATTATATGTATTTAGATATTCAATATTATCGTTCAACCCCCTTTAACATTTCAATGCTAACTGTAATGATAAACGAACTATTCATACCAACTTTAATTTGTAAAAATATAGTTTGGTAAATCATAAGCATGGCTTACCCAAGAAAGAGTGGCCATAAAGATCAATGAAAAGGTCGCTTAACATCCCCATAATACTACTTTCAAACCCATAAATTTTAACTTCTAGTGCTTTCGTTAACACCCTCATGTCTAGGTCAAGTATTTTCTCATGTCCTTGTCTCATTTTATCACTCTAGTTATCATATGGCCACTTCGACAAATTTTGAAGTCACATCTTGTTTCCTCCCTTTGACTAATCTAGGTTCTACCTTTCATCCCAACCAACAAAAACCTAAGGAATCAACCCTACAAAGCATAAGACCGTTGGGAAAACACATGACACAAGTGAATTCTCTCATGAGATACCTATAAGGACTAAAAGAACTAGAATTCCATAGTCATAGAAGGGAGTATCTCCATGCCAATAACCGATAGACTACCTAATGATGTAGATGGGTAAATGATGATCAACACATAACAACACCATATGGAAACATAAAAAAATATTAACCACGTCTACCAACATATTCAAGCACTAATATTCCATTTCATAATACAAAACAAAGATATGACCAGTTGCAACAAATCAGAAAGCATAAGACAAAAAATTAACATACACCATTTGACACAAATATTTTAACATGGAAACCCATACGAGAGAAAACCAAAAAAGCACCCTTCATTTGGCATGAATTGTGTCTTGAATTCTTTGGTCTGCACACATCGTCTACATACATATCACCAAATATAGTTTACATTACATCCTCAAACATAGCTTCTAGATAGACATTACATGATCTTCATGACTCTTATTCATTATTCACATTACAACATACAAGATTACGGACTTGTTTATAACTTACCCTCGATTGGCTCTATATTAACTTTTGAACCCCTAAAGGCCAACCCTTTTACTTATTTATAGGATTTAATGGATGATTTTACATCCCACTCCCACTACTGATAGATGGACATCATTTCTAACTAACTCACAACATACATTTAATGTTTCCCCGGGGGAGATGTTTTCAATGAGTTATTTAACCCAACTAAATTGGAATATTATGCATGAAGTTTATTTGTTATTTCATGTAGCTCAACATCATCCATCAAGGATTCCTAGGAATGAGAAACATTCTCATATTCCATATCATAGACTTCCTCTTCCTTTTGAATTTGGTGTACATCCTCATCAACTACGTTTCGTTTCTCTTCTACTACTTCAGGGGGTGTACTAGGAAGAAGCTTAGCTTCTAATTCTACAATTCTCTATCAGATATTGGTAGAAACTTCCCCCCACCTAATGACACTAGCCTCAGGGAGCATGTCGGGTGTAACCCCAACCCATGGAGTTTCATGATAGGAAAATGCAACAGCTTGCTCAAGTTTCTTCCTATATTTCTTTCACCTTTGTGTCTGATTCTCTATCTCCTCCAATTGATTCTGGAGAAAAGATACAATGTTCTTTGAATGGTTCAACTGATCATACACCATATGCCCCCTTTCCTTAATTTTGTCAACTGCATCCTATTGTATGTTATGTAGTAAAAAAATAGGCAGCACAAACAGGTCTATGTCGACATAACCAATATCCTAAATCAAATATTATATTATGGTGTGCCCAATTCAAGTGCTTTAGGTAGCACTTGAACCTTACAATGTTGTTGATATTTTTACACTTAACTCGAGTGATCCTCAGAAGGACTAACTTTCTATGAGTACGACGGTGCCCGACTGATCGTAATACTGACTTCCTTTACCGCAATATAGAGAACCTAGAGCAAGTTGGTAATGATGTCAAATAATTTTGTGTGTCGAATATCAATATTTTGGCATGTTTCATCAACAACATCCTCCATTCTATCCTACAGTAAGTTATAAGATTCATTAGTAAGCCCGACGAGGGGGTCATTGACAAACTTTTTCTTTTTGCGACTCTTTTTTGTCTCTTCAACAACTTTTCTCTTTTCCCGAATCACTAGTAAAAAATGAGGAATTAGCTACTAGGTGACTAAAAATTCTAGTCACCAAGTGTTTGTAAAGTGATTTACTACTAAATATGAGCAATTTTGATTGACCCAACTATAAATGACTAAACTTGACGACTAGTTTAGTCATCGGTTAACAAATATGACTATATAATAAGTGATAGATTTAAAAATGAGTAACATAAACGACTAATTTAGTCAGGGCATAAAAAATTACTAGCTAGAAGAATATGAATTAGTCATTTTTAATTGTGTCATGGTAAATTGCAAATTTGACAATGTAGTGTAAATTTTGTAGATTTTCTACCTTCTATTAGTAATATTAGTATCATGCACTTCAATCTTCAGAGATCCAACAAATCAATTGCATGAAAGATACATCTCAACAATGAGAGAGTTCCCATAGTATCTCCAAAATTAAGAAAGATACACTAAAAAATCCTAATAAGGTGTGGACTCAAAATGGTAGAACCTAGACAATGTAGTAGAGACAAAATCTATAAGACTTAGGAGCACCTTAATGTAGCAGGGGAAGCCAATAGAGTCACAAGTGGAAAAATCCTAGACAATGTCCAAAGTAGAGAATCTTGAGTGGCTAACATATTCCTTGAGATCCTTGTTAGTAACTACCATCTACTCAATTATGACATGCTATAATGAATTTGGTCCTTCCCTTTACGAAGTAAAATGGAGTTCATGACATCCTTCAACTGGACTTAGTATCTAGGTGCATGTATATGTTTGCCATGTTAATGAGTTGTTCTAGTTATAGATGTAGTTGGAGAAAACTCTGCTGGAAACACAGTATGTTCCATATAACCCTTTGACAACATTTTCAATCTACTAACATAAATTATTCTCTTGCTCATTCTACACCATATTATAAGCGTCATAGACCTGGGCGTCTGTATGGATCCCTAAACTTTCCAATTATAGGGTAAAATAACCTATCTCAATCAACTCACCAACCTCCATCTGTTACTTCTCTAGTTTAACTAATATTGATTGTAGTTCCTCACTCTTAGTACTAGATATTATAGTACTCCCCTTCAATACTGGTGAATGGAGTATATATGCATCTAGAACTTGCAACATGGCCTTTTCTAATGATTTTTGTAAGGTAGGACATAACATAGAATAACGCCATTATTGGGATGTTATCCCTTAATAATGCCAAAGATATAACCATTGAATATGACTATGGTAGTTATATAGGAGGTATACCTAAAAGACGTGGGAGAAACATAGATCTTGTTTATAGGGGGGGTTTTGTGGATATTATTTGTTTTTAACATACTCAATGGTTAAAAACATCTACCTCTATTAGCTTGAGAAATTAAATTTATTTGTTAATCTCATATTACTTCCCCTACCATAAATTTGATTTTGTTTCTTACTTGGGATAAGAGGTAGTCAAAGTAGAGCCTTAGCCATTTATTAACCCTAATTGGGTTAGCTGAGTANTATATATATATATATATATATATATTATTAGTTTCTTCTATTTGAATCTTCTTACTTCTATACATTTCATAAGAGTATGTCCCCTGCATTTTTTTTAAAGTTTATTACTGAATCTTACAAGGACTTCTAAAAAAAAACTTTCATAGAGACACATTTAGCAATCCCTTTAAATATAAAAGCCAACAAAAAAGCCCTTTCATAGCCACACAATCCATTTAAATATAAAATACCCTTTAAATATAAAAATCAATATGGTACTATGCTTTAAATATTGAGTATTGTTAAAATTGATTTAACTATAATTAATTTCATTGGTATTAAAATTTATTTAGATATGATTGAAACCTTTATATACCATTGAGTTATAATCATTTCTTACATTAGAATTGGGGTTGATTTTCATAGTTATTCATCCAAATTAAAAACAAAACCATGGTTTTTAGTTTTAAATGCACCTTTCCAAGCGCTGTGTATCTCCAAAATGCATACTGATTTCCCAGGTGTGAGAGGTGTGAGTACCTCCTAAATGCATACTAATTTGCAAGATGTGAGAGGAAGTGATGTTTTAATTTTCGTAAAAAATTAATGACATATTTTTTATGTTTTTCTATTTCTATAAGTCGTCGTTAATTTTTTCTTAATTTTTCTAGAGGTTGAACTTTAATGAAAGCGGTTTCTAAATCCAAATTTTAATTGCAAGTAATATGGATATGGTGGGTGTATATTGCATAATGTCAGACGTTGTCATTTATGATTTGTGTTATATTTGGTAAATATTTTTATTAGATTTTTTTTAGTATATTATAAAAAATAATCTTTTTATTGCTTAAATTTTTTAATAAAAAATTACTAATGAAAAAATTTTACACTAACCTTTTTTTTTTAATAAAACTTTTTATGTTTTGAAAAATAAAAACCTATTAATGAAAAAAATTTACACTAACTTTTTTTTTTAATAAAACTTTATATGTTTTGAAAAATAAAAACCCAAAACGTAAAAAAAGAAAAATTAGTCTGAAATTCCAACCCTGATCATCATCATGCCCTATTCACATACCATTTGAAAGTCATGTCAAGGGCCAAACCACAAGCCAAATCAGGTTTTGCTTACTTTCGACAACTTGTTTAGACGACATTCGATATTGGGTCGGTCGGCTCGACATGTTCGATAAGAACAACTCTTGGATCAATACGATGATGTGCTTCCACCCACAAATTGGAAGTGATACCATCCTCTTGAGCTTGTTGCTATTCATATTTGACCAACAGGTAAATATTCTGTCCATGAACCCCTCAAAGTGAAGTAGGGTTTCTTTTCCAAGCCTACTATTATTATCAAAGGAAGCGGTAAAGGCATGGGCATGGGCAGGAACATGAAGGGATAGAGACAATGCGTGCATCCATCCCAATGCTTCTGGACAGAAATGATCTTTAAGAGGAAACTATCAATCCAAAAATGAGAAATCATTAAGGGGCAGCATTGGTGAATCATATTGATATGACAGATCAAGGCATGGAAGATAACCGAGACGCGGCTGCAGGGGAACAGATTCCAGCAGAGAAGAGAGGTGATCAGATCATGGAGGCCAAACATGGATCTAAAAGTTTGATGTCCCATTTTATTAGCCATGCCTAACATATTATTCCATTCCATATCCAATTGGAGCTCGAACAGAAGATTCCAGGTGTAGATAAATAAAGCTCCCATCTAACCAAGTTCACCAAGTAAAACCCCATAATTTATACTATATGCATTATTGTCGCATTTATCTTTTGAATCAATACCAAATATTTGTATTATGAGCATATTATATTATAAGGGCCCATTGTAGTAAGCTTAAAATCAAACCTTGTATATCCAAAAACCTACATCCATTTTTCAATAGTGCTCACAAGTGTTTGATGAAACCTCAACAACAAATTTCACACACAGTGCTTGAATAATAATCTACATCACTTTGTAGTACACAAGTGTTTCACAAAACTCTAGAGCCGAGTTGCATTAGAAGAAGGATCATAAGAATATTTGACCAGCTCCCATAATGGCAGAGACAAAAATTGATACCTACAAGAAATTTTTTACATATAAGGCCAACTTGGTGCGAAAGGTTGAGAGGGAGAAGTGGCAATGATGTCGACCGACTTTCAGGCCAAATTTTCAACTCCGTATAAAATACTCCATTTATAAAACTAAATAACTTATATGATTATTAAAAAATATAATATATAACATATTAACATCATTTATATAATAAAATAATAAAAGTAAAACAAACAATATAAAAAAAATATAAATGTTGTCGATCCCAAGAGTTTATACACTCGATGTTTGTACTTCATGTAGTCGATGTCAAGTGGCGATGTTGTTAATCAATCCAAGTATGCGTAAAGAGTCAATGCCGATACTCATTATGATACTCCATGCAGTCGATCCCAGAGTTGATACAAGAGTCGATGCCTTCTTATGCAAGGAAATATTCATTAGAATATTTTTATTGAGGGTGATTCTTGCAAACCTTGGTGCCATGATTTTTATCTCTGAGTGCCTATTTCAAATGGGGAACTTGCCTTTATACAAATTATTTATACTGGTAAATTTCCCTACCATTTTTTATTATTCAACCTCTTTCCTTATATATTACTTTCTTTGAGAAGGAGATAATCAGTCAGTTATAGGTCCCATTCTGCCTTGTTTCCTGGTTTCACTTTCAAATGACATTCCTTGACGGGTAGATTCAAAGGTAGGGAATCCAAGAGCTATTTGGTTCATGATAGAAAGGAAGTTATGCTACAAAGAATAGCTAGCCTCTTTACTAAGAGGGTGCTAGTAGATTGATTGCTCAGAGTGAACAATTAAACTAGGGGAATTAAGGAGTACAACTGGAGGCCGCAGAGTACAGATGTTGAGGGAACTCCTTGGGGCACGGGGAATTACATGAAGGAGTGAAAGAAACCTCCAATTAAATAGAATTAGAATATAGATTTGATATGCATGGCTTACACTGAACTAGGAATGGGCTAGTAGATTATAATAATTGGTTGGGCAGTCTACCCCATACCAATTGGCTTTACCCAATATAGCATACTACTAGAAGACCAACCATTACAACAATTCTACCATATACATAGGATTACTACCTGCCGTATAGTATTTACCTAGTCCCACATCCCACCTCTCTACCAGACATTACTACTTACCTGATTCATTGTTCGTTTAACCTAGTCCACACAATAAAACAAAAAATATAAAAAAACCATTTTTTTATATAATAAAATAATTAAAAAATATATATATACATATATAAACGAAAAAAAAACTATTTTCAAAATAAAATAATAAAAATAATATATATATATATATATAAAGAAACAGAAAAAATCTCTTTTCATGTGCAGCTCGACCCAAATATGACCCAACTAGTTTACCAAACAACTATGCACCCACCTCTACAACAACGACATTCATGGTCGATGGCCGATTTTCCTTAACCACCATCATTCAATTCCGATTACTGCTCAACCTGCTAGTTTGTGTCAAATAGCCTATCCATTAGTGTCAAACATTGGAGGGTTTGGTGTGTTATGGATATGGATATTGGTAATACCCATTGAAGAGATTGGGATCGATATTAACCACTATTGAGAGTTTACAATTTCTCTATTTAATTGCCATAGCTGCCATGGATAAAGCAGCATTGGAGAGAACCTTGAGACTTTTGAATAGGCGGGACATGAATTCTACACCTCTTGCGTCAAAACCACCTTCTTTGCTTACAAAATCCTTGGTAAGTTTATCGATTTACTGTGAATTAATATATTTTTAGTGAATTTTGGAGAAAAACCCATGTGTTGTGTGGTCATAGCTGTGCCAATGTTTTTCCATGGTGCTACTTATTACTTCATTTCATTTAATTGAGTAGCTAGAGGATTGAGTGGGAAATGCATTAAATTAGCGTCTTGTGTAGTAGTCTCGTATGTTTGAACTTCCACTAATTCTTCGAGTGACGAGCTCTAAAATATATAAATACATCTTGATAACCCTAGTCACTCTGCAACAAGACATATCGATTCATGTATGTTGATGGCCCAATCATGGAGATCATATTTCATTCTTCCTATCGCATATCTATCAAATTCAAAAAGTCCCTACTAACAATGAAGGTGTACCAAGTTTCATGAAGCCCATCAATCCAAGGGGATTTGGTTCAAATGAAATAAAGACCAAAGAGGTACTAACCGCATTCATGTACTCATTGAATCTATACCAGTAGTTGTGTAAGACCGCCTCTTCATATCAACATCAAATCATTTTATTGCAAAGGAGACCACTCACAAATGAAAGACTGCAATCAAAACCAACTCAACTGTTGCATGCAATTCAAATTGAGCTTAAGGATACTTGTCCTTTCTTCTTTCCTCTCTTACAAGTCTAATTATTTTTTTGTTTCATGTCAAGGACTTGGGGGCCTAATGGTGGGGGAAGGTGATTTTCACCGAACCCACTAGGAATGAAACCACAACGAGACATAGCCTGTTGTGATAAGGCTCGAAGGGTAGGTGACCCCTTGGATAGATATCCACCTCAGTGGGAGTCAGATTAACATCTCAGCCTTTGCTGAGTCAAAAGTTATTGGTATACCTACCTTGTGGGCTGTTGGATATACTATTGGGGTTATACTGGAAACTGATGGATTTGAACCTATCAGAACGTCTCACACTTTGCTGAGTCAAATGTTATTACTATACCTATCTTTTGAGTTGTTGGATATACTCTTGGGGTTATAGTGGCAACCGACAGATTGGAATATGAGTCTTGTGAGGTGATCCCGGCGAGTTATCCATTCCCCATGGTCAAAAAAATATTTTTTTGTTTCATGCTTGAAACAATAACAAAAAAAACACCAATAAAAATAAAATCAAAATGAATGGAGGGGAAGAGGAATCTCTAGACATGTTTATTTGAGAAGAAATTTGAATTTCGTCTTTAACTCCCCAATTTGTTTTATTTATATTTTTTAAAATAATACTTTACCTTTTTTTAAATATACTATAAGCAAGAGGGGGATTTTTTTGGGTTATTGGCTGAGTTATCAAAAATGCTTGGAAAATGAAAAATACAGTGGAGGTCAAGAATGAATGCTTAGTATAAGATCTCTGTACAAAAAATTGGTTAGAAGAACACAACCCACTGTTGAATTGAAAATCCTTTATGCCTCCATTTAAGAATAGCGAAGAAAGAGGAACGCTTGTTGAAACGAGATCATTGCTTTGCCCCATTCCAAATTCTCCTAAAAATAACTAGGCTCTCTCCTACTTTATTTGAGATTCTCAACAACAACCATTCTCAAAGGTTGGGATCATTTTCTCAAGGGTACCAGGATTGCAATCAATGAAAACAAAAACGGAATAGAACCATGGATATTTGGTTCAGGCACTTGAAAAAAATTAGCAATTTCACTTTAAATGGAAGGTCTTCCCAAATGGCATATTCATTGGTGGACTCAAATTATATTATTAAGTTGGATTGAATGACTAGACTCAACCTGGCAGGAGTTATAGTTTGTCGATTTCAATTGTGGAAGGAAACTATACTACTATGTACGCAACTATGGTTTTCAGGAACGAAAATTAGCTTGATACATCATCTTAATAGATCCAAAATAAGTATAAACCAACACTACTCTAGAGGCATTGATGTTATGATATTTTGCTGCACTTGGCCACCACAACGACTTGATAATTGCCCACTATTTCATCCAGCG
This sequence comes from Pseudotsuga menziesii, assembly GCA_001517045.1. Classification (NCBI taxonomy): domain Eukaryota; kingdom Viridiplantae; phylum Streptophyta; class Pinopsida; order Pinales; family Pinaceae; genus Pseudotsuga; species Pseudotsuga menziesii. Next base: position 98,781 of record LPNX010253043.1, on the reverse strand, counting down.
AGTTATGTAGGTTTCATGAACAAATTATATTCACCTCAATAGGAATTCAAGTCACCAACTGAGAAAAGAAGTAACATACAGATCTCAAAATCCTCTGTGAATTCTTCTTAGTTTAAATATGACAGTTGATGGATTTTAACATAATTTGGCTGATCCATAGAAAAGGAAGGGCTTAACAGCAGTCTTGGTCACTAGATATTACAATGACAAATGATTATTTTGTCATTGTAATAGCTTGTTAACTTGACAGACTACAGTTATACTTTGGGGTCTATTTTTTGAAACTGAATGTACATTCTATCTCAAGATACTAGCAGGCACAGTTTTAACTTTTATTCAAAACATCTGATGGCTAAGCCATTCTCTTCATCTGAAATCCCAGTAAAGTTGTTGATAATTTAGCAATTTGCATTATCAACTGTTGATTTTTTTTTAGGTCGTATGTAAAGAATTTTGTACCAACTTAAATAGACAAAAATACATAATTATATACTCGGTTCTACATTTCAGGCAATGGTGGCCTCAGATATTCATCAAGATACATATGAGAAAGGTTATCACTACACCAATAAGTGGTTTGTCTATGCAGTTTCGTGCAAGTTTAGTTAGTTTGCACCAAGAATGGGAGGATCAAATAGGTACTTAATTGATACCAGTGAACCAGAGAGAACCTATTGAATTATATTGTCACCAGACCTACTTGATGTTTTATTTATAAAGGGAACCTAAGGTTGATGGCATTTAACATTGTTGATCAAACTTGTCTGAAGCTACCTAATCATAGGCGGTTTCTTCTATGGTCACCCATTATGAGGTATTTCCAGTGTTTATCCATTAACATGTGGTATCTTTACAAATAAGTAATGGTAATTTTATGGCCTTCAACAACCACTTGATATTGCTAATACCAGAATGATGGTCTAGGTGTATATGTTGTTGTCAGGTTTGAGAGAAAGGATATTGAAGAGACTAAAGTTATTAGGTCAGAACCTAGAAATAATAGTGGAAGATCCATGAGCAATTAGCTACAAGCATGTTGGAATTTGCATTGACAGAAACTTGAATCAACATATGCCTAGCTTTCAAACTGTCATTTGTTAATATAAGAAGGCATGCCATTCTCAGTGAATTTTGATGTTTATGCTATTACCTTGTTTACTTACCATCAAACAATGGAATATCTAAGAGGTGATATCAAGGATACAATATGCCTATGCTTCCATCCAAGGCCATGAAAGAGAGGAATATTTTGGTAATATATTGATTTGCGCAAGGAAAAGCAAGTCTGTAAGGTAATGTTTTCTATCAAGATCACCTTGCTTAGCCAAGTCAATTAAAACAAGGTTTACTTAACGGATAATGCATTTATTGATTGACCTCTATGCTGTAGTTTTCCCATTCTTATGTGACAATGCCTGCTCACAATGTTTCATGGATATAGTGGAAAAGTGAAGTGATTTGTTTATCCCCTAATCGGACGGCTGAGGGGCCTCAAATGTTAGAATTTTGTGTTGGTGTTGAATAAGAGATCTATTCACCTCATGTCTAGATGATAGGAGAAATCAATAAGCTAGTTATGTGGGATGAAAAAGAGAATCTATGTTTCCTAATTGTGAGGAGGGGAGCGAAGAAAGGTGAACATGTTTCAAGCTTGCGAGAATCAGCTCACATTTGTTTTAGACTGTGGACTTGGTGTTTTCACTACTCTGAACCAAAAATAATTTAATGGTTCCTAACCTTAGATTAGCTAGAACAATTATTATCCTAGCACTAATCTACTCATACAGTTTCACTGCCTTGAATTCCAGCTGTCTTTCAAATTTTAACTAGAATATTTCTAATACCTGACAGTTTGTGTTTGCAAATAGTTGAACAAAAGTGTGTTTGTTGTCATTGATGATGCATGGTACCTAGATCATCTGTTTTTAGGAATAACTCTTGATTTCTTATTTAAGAATCTGAAATTTTCCAAGTCTTTGAAAACCTCAAGCCATAGAACCTTCAGAAGGCTTTTGTCTGTAGAAAACATGGAACTATTCGAAAAGATAATCCTCCTGTTCAAAACCTTTAACAAATGCAAGCGACTTCAATACATATTTTAGATCAATTATGTCCATTACCTGGCATAAAGCTCTTTTAAATATTGAATAAAGTGATTGAAACCTTTGCACAATGCACATGTTTTTATAATACTGAGCTATCCATTTTCCTCTTTTTCTTCTCGATCCATGTTGTGTCTTGAATCCTTTTCTTTGGGATTTTATATCCAATAAAGGAAACAGAGTGTGTTTTCTATAACTCACAACTATCACTTGCTCTATATAGGCAAGGCAAGGAGATAACAAATGCTCAGAAAACAACCCATGAATAGTGATGACAATAAATTATTTCAACATCCACAGAATTGCAACTGTCTTGCTGAATGCTATAATAATCCAAAGAAACATACAAAACACTTCCAACATACATGAGATAAATATGTACACATCAAAACAACTCTGTGTGGAAATGGAACACTCAGTTGGAGCTTCCTGCTCAAACAACAGGGCAGGTAGCAAGACAAAGGATAGGAAGGAACCCTTTAGCAACACGATCAAACCATGCATCCATAGGTGATCCAATCCTTGCTCCAATCGTTTCACCAAGAATTGTTAGCTCCCTTTTCAAGAAGTATTTTTTTCCTGGGTATCAAAGGTACCCACACAGTAACAGGGACCTAGGAAGGTGCATTGAGGACTAATTAAACTAATGCAACCATTGCCGGAAATTCCTCATACGTAATAGAGAGAGTAACAAGTTGTTGATGAAGTTAACACTAAATAAGCATTCATTATAGTATGTCACCTACTTTAGGGAACATGAGAAAGGACATATGGCTTTGATAAAATGAGATAAATTTTTGTTCTCATAGCCATTCTCAACCCAAACCTGAACAAACCAAGGTGAATCCTAATAAAATTGCTTCAATTGACACAAGGATGTGCAAATCTTCAGCTGCATGACTTTGTGCTGATTACATTGTTGCCAATTGACATGTTCAATAGCAGGTTAAAGTTCTAGTTTTTGCTAATATCCCTAATTGATTCATATAAGAAACATCAACAAGTAGGATGCATCACAACCTGTGCATTTTCTCATGAGTTCTCAGCAAGACAACCATAGAGAAGCAAAAAGACAAACTGAGTTGGCAAGTATTCAAGGATGTATGTGCCTAGATATTCTCATCATTTCTTTGGATTTACATGTTTCTTTTTGAAAAAAAATGTACAAATTTTAGTGTAATTTTTTTTCTTTATCCTATAGATGCTACAGAGTAGGATTCCTAGGTTTTTTTGCACTCAGTGGGTTTAATCGACCAAAGTCTGTGGAATCACATTAATAACAATGTTTGTGTGATTGTTTTCTGTGCAATTTATAAAGTCTATGGTCTATGTTATTATCTATTGTAGTCGATTTAGATATTTAGTTGCAATTATGTCTTGAAATAGTTGTTTTAGTATTTCAAAAATGCGTGTTTTTGAAGAAGTGTGTCTTGTTCTTCTTCAACCTTGATTGTAATGTTGCATATATTATGAACCCAAGCCCACCCTATTATGTCCTTTAGGACCTGCTATTCTAGTCAGTTAGGCTATGGTCTAGTAGCAGGCCGGATGGAATTTAGTATTTACCACAGCTAGTTCAAGTTCAATTCTTGGTACATTCACACCAGGGAATCCCCAAAGCAACATGTCCAAGGATTTTTGTAGAAGNTTATCTTTCCAAGGTGTATTAGGCATATTTTGTAAAGGCTGGTTGATTTCATGTAATTCTGATGAAGTGATATTTTGAGGATATGTGGAAGATTTTTGTTGATTTTAGGGAGATTTAGTCCACAGAGAATCAATCCACATAATTCTTTATACTTGTCCTTGCACTACAGGATGGACTTAAGTATTTGGGATTCATATTAAAACCTAATTACTATTCCAAAGCTAAAAGGATTGTGCTTGTTGGGAAGGTGGAAAGGAAGTTGAATCTATGGTGTAACAAATGTATTTCTAGGGCTAGAAGATTGGTATTGGTGAAAGCTATGCTCGAAGATATACCAATTTTATGGATTTCTCTTACATCTGTTCATGAGAAAACTTTAGAGCAAGTAAGAAAGATAAGCTTCATATTCTTATGGGTTGGTGGTAAGGATTTCCGTTAGGTTGTATGGCAGAAAATATCTTTACCCAAAGACATTGGAGGATGGGGACACGATGGGGATTAAAGAATCCACATTGATTTTCCAAAGCACTAGTAGCAAAAGGTATTTGGAGACTTATAAAAGGGGTGGGTCTATGGGAAAACGTGATTACTCATAAAATCATAAAGCCTCTCACTATAGAAGAAAGGATTAAGAAAAGGGACAAAATCATCAAAATGGGTCTTGTATTTGGAAAGATGCAGTTCAATCCTTTAGTCTTGTTGGGGATTGGCTAGCCCATGTTAGCGTTCTACTGTGATCAATGATTACTTGTTGGGGATTGGCTAGCCCATGTTAGCATTATACTATGATCAATTATTACTTTTTATATAGTAATCAAATGCTATACTCCTTGAAAATTACATCAACATATTGCATCTAATTTTAGGGAACAACAATCAATTAAAAATCACCAAATAAACTAAATTTAGCATAACTTCCAACTGTCTAGAATTGTTTGAATTGCTGGAGAACTCTTGCCACTAAATCTAGGATATCTCTTTGACTATCCATGAATTTATGATAAACTCCCTTTAACTGTTGACTGTATGCTATATGATCTGTTTTCAACTTTGTAAAAATCTCTTCAAATCTGGGAATGATTCTCTATTTTATGAAAATTCATTTAGACTCAAATGTTAATGACACTTGATTGTTGTTTGATCCATGAAGATATTGGATGAATCCCACTAAATCTAGAACTAGTGCTTGACTACTAATTTCATGGCTTCAAATCTTGTATTGTTTTCATCAAAGTCAACTATAAATAAGCTTCAATAATGAGTTGATATGTTGTAGGCTAAGAAATAATACAAACTGTTATAAAACTCAGATTTAGAGGAATCTATCTCCTCATGACTAGGTACTTGGCATTTATTGTCGATGCTTGTGTTTTAATCAACTAGTGATGACTATGATCTCTATCAATAGGATGCTCATGTTGTAAATGTACTTGAAATGCACTTGTTCACATCCATATTTAATGCCTGATTTGGATGTATTTGAACTAATCCAAATCCTCTGCTGAACACTCTGCCATCCTTAAATCTCTTTGTAGAAATCCTTGATCTAGCATATTTTTCTGTCGAGTTTTGTTCTTTACTTGTTCCAATCTTGTTTGCTTGATGAGCAAAACTTGCTATGATCAAATTTAAGTAATACGCCAACTCTATGACTTTCATATTCTCTATATCCTCATCAAAACTACCTCTACAATTTTTGCATCATATGGAATTCAACCTGCTTTGGTAAATCAAAAGGAGTGTGCAATGCATAAATTCACACCTCTTGACAGTAGATTGCGTTTTTGCTGACTAGTTTTTCTTAGTTAGTGGCCTTCACCCATAGATTTGCCTCACCATTCTATTGTATAATAACATCATAGCTATCAATCACTTGAATTACCAATCCTGGAGGAAAAACTTCATTTTCTAGATGTTTGAGTGAACATTAAGATCACTTTCTTATACACTTCTCCAACCACATTTGCATCAAACCTTTAACCATCCATATCCCAAAAGAATTGATGAACAAGAATATCTTCCTTACCTTGTTTTAGGTAGGCAAGGAACATTTTAATTGCTACTGTTGTAAAATAGAGCCCGATATGGGCATAGGGGAGCTTTGGACTAGGGGCAAAGGCTTCTGCTTCTTGATGCTCAGAGATGTTACTAGAAAACAACCGATTCATGAATTCAAGCAAAGTGAAAGGTGATATAAATGGGATTAAAACATATAGAATACAGAATGTAGGTGAAGGTGATATTCCACAATAATTTGTCTTAATGCTTTCAAGAAGTTCATTTTTGAAAACTGAAAGGCACCAACAAATGAAATTTTTGTAAGCCTCTGCAATGGTTCTACGAAATGAGTCACCCTGCTTCAATGCTCTACCTGGGTTGATTTTATGTTGGGAGGATGTAATTTTCATCAGGCTACTCAATCGACTGCAAAGAAAGGTTTCTGAAGCCTGATCAAGTTGATAAGCCTTTTGAATCTTTGGAGATAACATAGTCATGATTATAAAAGTCAATTCCCTTGAGTTGACCTGAGATTGCAATAGAAAGTTCAACACAATAGCGACATAGATTGCAATGCCTATCCATTGAGCTAACTTCAAACTTTTGGAGCTTGATTCAACAACTCGAAGGCACTTTTTAAAGATACAAATCACAAGAGGGATAAAATGTGGAGGTGCAAGATCTTCCTTTGAAATATGCTTAGAGAGACAGGAAAGTAGCTCATCCAAGTACTTGTATATATTTTTTCCCACTGTCGATACCACATCACATAAGAAAGCAATAACAGTTGATCCAAACAAACCAAACATATCACTGGACAAGCTGTCTAGAGAGTGTACTTCTCATCTTTCCTTGAGGAGAACCTGTGTACTATTGTGAACAAGCAAGAAAGAAAACCACACTCCCACTTCCTATTTATTTCTATCCAAGGAAGAGGTGCTTAACATTGCTTTGTATGCTAGAAGATGGGAATATTTTCATATGTATTTCTATGGTGAATACAACATCAACTTCAATAATGGTTGTAAATATTTGTATATTTGTCCTATGCCGGATCCAGGACCCTCACATCCAGGAGCAGAGAAACGTAGCCCTCTAGTAATGCAATTGGTAATGTCCTCTGATATAGAGCCAACACATCAAGCACCTTTCTATATAATGTGATTTCCTTCTCTTTGAGTCGATTCCTCAAGCTTAGATGGAAGGGGACATTACAATGGAATACTTCTATATGGGTTAGTGCTACATATGTTTTTCAATGAGGTTCAGTTTCTGGAAGTACCCAACCCTTATCTCTGAATGCTCTGTTGAAGCAGGTCCTGCTCTATGTGAGGCTCATCCATCCTTCTTTTTTCCAATTCATTCCATCTGATCAAATGCATTTACATAAAATAAAATGAAGTTCCATGGGGACTGTTTCAGAAACCTTCTTAATGTCTCATAAGCAATAATAAAATTTAGACTATTGTTGTATTGGTGTTCCTGAAAGATGTCTATGATGTTTCAGTATGTGGATTTCCACATTAGTCATAACTATAGTTAATTTTTGGATATGAACCGTGATAAGAGTTTAGAAATGTTTCCTAACACAGTTCATATCCAAAAATATGCTACAATGATATCTGATGGTTAAAATCCATAACCTTAGTTTTACAAACAATACAGATCTTTTGAAACTCTTTCTACAGCTTTGTATTTACCATTGTTCATGGAATGTATTCGATTTGGGATTTTAAGGCATAATTATGTATGTCAAATGGTTGATATACTTGACAGTATGTCAAATGATTGTTTATTTCAATATGCGACTTTAGAGATTAACTCCCTTGAAACAAACGTTTGAGATTATTCTCCGTAGAGATAATCTCAATGCTTGTCATGAGGACTGGCATGTGTCATAGGCAATGTGTTGTTTTCACAATGGGCCTTTCAAAATCAAATTCCTTGTGTAGATAATTCTTCTACACGTCTTCACATCTATTACCACCTAGCGTGGTTTCAAAGAGCCAATAGGACTTCAAATGGATCTTAGAAAACATATATCAAAGGATTATGATGGCTCTTGTAAAACACACACTGATGGTTCTGAAATTTCTGACTTGAAAAGAATATATTGAATTCCAATAGTCCCAATGCAAAACCAAGGGTATTTTCACTAAACAATCAAATTAATTTTCTATCTCATCTATAGTCCAGTTACCCAATGTCTGATTTTGGTGAATAGACATTGATTTTGAAAACCAGTTTATTCCTAGAATCAATCTAAAGCAAGAAGGTTAAGAATGACAACTCGACTACCGATCAGTGAAACATTATAGATTAAGGAAAGGTTAAAAGGGTTATACCTAGATCCACAGTTAAACCAATATTAATATTCATTGCTAGAGTTTGCAATTCAGATGTGTTGAGGGTGACAGATAGAATTTCCAATTGAAATAAAACTATATTACTACCTAGAATCATTGTGAGTTACTGGTTAGAGAAAATAAATAAAGCATGGGTGGACAATGAAGTAATACACTAGTCAATGATAGAACATCTCACACTTCTATTAATAGAATTCACTTGGTACACAAGTTAAGATGGTGATCCACATGAGAGAAAAAAAAAGAGTAACAAGAGTCATCATGATAGAGTATTGTGCATGTTAAAGCTATTAAATCAATAAAGTAATACAAATGGCAAGTTGAGTGAGTCATTTCAGCCGTAGAACACAAAAAACAAAAATAGTATAATGCATTATCAGAGGACCTAATGTATCACTTTTGATATATAAATAATAATATGGGTTATGCCCCATTTATGTTTGATGCTATATTGATTCTTAACTGCAATTATATGCATTATAGGAACTGTATTGAATAGTAGTCCATGGCATACTTCTATATACATAAAATTTTTAATAAATTGACAGATCATAGAATAAACAGGTTATTGATTTTAATTGACAGATCATGATTAGTAGAGATTTGTTCTTTTAATTCTGGATCAAAAGTGGAAATGGATTGATTTTGCATTCAAAGAATTATTTTCATGATGTGTGTTATCACCCAAAAAGGGTTCACTACCTCATCTACCCCATTACATGGCTCATTTGTCCATTTTCCCACCATATTTCCATCAAAAACCCATAAAACCATGCAAAAAGCCTCCAAAAGGCCATAAAACCCTCTTTTCCTCTAAAAATATCCAAAATTCCTCCAAAAAAGCAAAAAAGGAATAAAAATATAAAATAAAAAAAAAAAATGAGGAAGAAACCCTAACCCTAAAAACTGCTTGGTTTCCAACTATAAATAAGTGATGGATACCCCTTATTCAATATCCACAATCACAAGTATCCTGCCTCTGCCAAAATTGCTCATGAAACCCTAGCTCACCATTGAAGCTACTTTCACCGTGAGAGCCCCTTTTGGCCCATTTCCACCATTGGAGAAAAAGAAGAAGCAGCTTGAAGCTCGGAGCCACCGACATCGGACCAACGCGACGGACTTCACCAACCTCCACATTGGAGGTAACATCAATAAAGATCATTATTTACTATTTACTGTTTTTGTTTCATGTTATTTACTTTCTACTGTTTTGCTTCATGAATGTTTAGATTTAGTTTTTATTTCAGTTATAACTTTTAATTCATATATCATTTGAACTGCTACTAAGGAATCCATTGTCCTTAGTAGGTACTCATTCGTACCAGCTAGGGCTAAAACCCTAGCAACAATGTGTCCAGAGGCTTATCAATTTGAGACATATATAGGCCTCTACTAAATGCACAGAGTGGCTTGACATGGCTAAATTGTGTTCATTTATCTGTAGACCTTGTCCTATTTCTTCCACATTTACAAAGTTGTGTCTTCAGAAAAGCTGCTACACCTTGGAGGGAAAGAGTTTTCTGGTTTATCCCTTGTAAATATTAAGTACATTTCAAGTAACGAGGCACCTTTTCCTGGTGAGAATGTTACAATGTATGGACCTCTATTTCCATCTTTTCGAGGTGTACATTATCTACAGCACACTTATTTATACACAATTTTCTTGTTTTCAATATTCATGTAGAATTTGGTGATAAACACTTTTTGTTCTCTTTGGATCTTTTAGAAGCAATTTTGTTAGTGACAACAAGCATACTATTTTAGGCCTTTCAAATGGATTTCTCCATCTTATAACATGGAATGGCGAGGTATATCATTATCATATATAGTTTCTAGTAAAGGATACCTTACTTTTTTCTTTTTATATCTTGATATAAACTATTTCTAATTAATATTGTTGATTCACCATTGACCAGATATTTGTGTTTTATTGCCACATATAATCTATAGGTTTGATGTTAAGATTTTCTTGTCCAAATGTTTCATTTTTAATTTGACTATGTTTATCTAGTTCATAGGGGATTCTTATATTCTTCAAGACTCTCTCTGTACAAGGTAATGTTTACTCCCTGGATAATGATTCTTTGGTTCACTTTGGATTAACCTCATACAAGAGTCATATAAGCCTTCTAACATACACTATGAGTTCACTTAAACCCCTACTCAGCCATGAAGCCATTTTACTACAACTATCAATATGCATTTGAGGTCAATATTGTCATTATTCACAGAGTGGTAAAATAATGTCATTCAATCCAAAAATACTTAGGAATTGATTTAACAAAATTCGGTCAGTTCTAATGATGTTAGGATTTTATCCTTATGTGTTTCTGTGTTTTCTTAAGATTGGATGCTCTTTTCTAGAATTTAACCTTGGCCTTCCATTGTATAAATAATGTACTAATGATCCTAGGACCTATACTTTAAGCATGGAGAGTATGAGTTTCTTTCAATCAAGAGGCTAATTGTCAGCCTATGAATAGTATAAATAAGTAATCACCTATTTTTCTGTGAAATGTAGTTTGCACATTGTATAGTTTAAGTATTGCATCCTTGAGGGTTGGACTTCTATAATAGACTAGCATACAGTTCTTTCCCAAAGTAGAACTCTCCACTATCAATATAGGCTTTATATTTTATTTCATTATATGCAATTTGCTTGAAACTGGAACAGCTGTTGAGCTTAAGGAATGAGGCAGTAATTGTGAACTTGTTGGTTCATGGCTAATCCAATAAATCCATGTAGGCATTCTAATCCAATATTTTCATATCTTGGTTTATCATTTTCATTAGATGGTATGTTGTTGTGTAATAGAAAACCTCAGTGCTTGTTTTATCCAGAAATTGAAAACTTCATGTGATGATATGCATGCTTTGATAATGCTAGTAGATGTACAGGCCTGACAAGCTTTTGGAGGATTCTAAAGCAAGTAGAGTCAAAGTTCTGAAAAACCAACTTTTGGAAGCCATAGAAGTACCCCAAAACTCTATTTAGAACAAGAAAACAACCATTGAAAAAATCCTTTAGAAGAGAGTGTAATTGTGAAAGTTAGTTGTTCAAATTTGCTATGAGTTTGATTTTATAATTAGGGAAAATTGGCTCCGACATAACATTTGCACCTTGGGAGTGCAAAACTATCTAAACAGTCAAATTGCATGTGGTTTTATATATTTGGAAGGAAGGGGAAAAACAAATATCAACATAGCAGAAGATGCCCACTACACTCTTCTAACTAAACTACACCCCTTTGACTGCTATAACTACAGCTAATTCAAGAATCCTACTTAAAGATAGAGATGTTTTACCTTTGATATGGTAAATAAAAATCATGATGGTCGGTAAGAACCAGCCATAATTCTTTCATATTCTTTAAATCTACATAATTGAAGTCAAAAGAATCGTGCTTGATGGCTTACAGAGCCACTAATTTCATTATAATTAAGATTCCAGTGTAAAGTTTTTCCCTCGTTCCTTCAAGTTCGGTGTATTTATTTAATGGGTTGGATTTTAAGTGTTTTCTGAAAAGAAGATTCAATTGGTGGATCATTTGGCTAGCATGATATTTGCAGAATTTTTGTCCCCAAATTCAGAGGGTTCCCATTATCAATGGCTGGCATGCAAGCAAAACTTCATATAATTTTCTAGGCAGAGCTGAATCTGTGATTGATATCAATTCTTGTCAGTCGGGAAATATTGGTTTGAACTTGAAGAGCCATATCTCTAGTTTCTAGAGCACCCATCAGTGTTTTCCCAGTGTAGAAACAAATGGATAGGCCCTAAGGAAGAGTAATGTCTTTTACTAGATTTATATTTTGAAATTGCACTAAGGTTCTATAGTATCCATATTCTCTATATACTTCCAAAATTAGAGATTGCCTACTTGCATTATCTTAGAAGTCTAACACCACCTCACGACTTGGGTAGGCAAACTTTTCTCTAGGACATGAAAGGGATTTTCTTGACCTTCCCTATCTATGGCTTGCCAAAAAAATCGTTCAAATAGAATTTAGTGAGTATTGTATACCTTCAGTAACTTTAAGGATTGAGAAGGGATAATTTGTCATAGCTTGGAGGACTGATTTTAACAATTGAGTCCACCTCTCCAAGATAGCTACTTTCCTTTCCAGCTTGACAACCTTTTGTGATTCTATCCAGCATTTGTTTCCATAAATTCTTTTCATTCTTTACCTAGAAGAGGTTCTCTGTTGCATCCCAACAGTTATGAAATTCTTTGTTTTTTACCATTATAATTGAAGAAATATATCTCATATTTCTTAGAATTAATCCTTTCACTGGATGCTCTTTTATAGTATAAGATGATTTCCTTTATTTCATAGGCTTCATGATGGAGAGGTTTCTTGGCCAAACCTAGTATCATCTGCATTTTGTAGATGGGATATTGGTGGAGAAAGTGAGGACACTTTCAACTTGTGAAGCTCCCCTCTGTTTTAAGCATCCTCTAATGCTCTGCCATGATCCTTGGCTATAATGATAGAGATATAGGGAGAATGGTCTCCTTGAAGGGTTGAGAATTATTCTAGAGGAATCATATAAAATTCTTAATCTTGAAAACCTACGGTCATCACCTGGAAACATCATGGTAGAGTAACAAGGAGAGTAACAAACTTTCATCCAAAGCCTCGAGTACATTGAGAAATTGAAATGTTGAAGCACCCTTTTGAGGGAAGTCCAATAACCCTATTATAGACTTTGGTCCTATATTGCATGAAACTCCTAAATTTCCCATGTACTAGTACTGGAAACTCATGGAAAATTGGAAACACCTCAAAAACTTCTCAGAAATCCTCAAGTTCCAATGAAGGGTGTGGTACTGATAGGAAGTTAAAAATCCCTAATTTATAGTAAATGAAGATAGTTTAATCTCCATATCGTTTCTAAACCTCCTACAGATTAACTTATCATTCTTATTTTATTGCAAGATAATGTGTTTTAAATTTTATATATATGGGGTTGTGTAACTGCATTTTTACACGTTCATGTTTCTGAAACCAGTACATGTAATTTCAAGTCTGATTGACCTACTTTGGTCACCTGTGGACATTAATATAATTAATTTCTTTATATTCTTTTAAATCATCTTTTTCACAATCTAGACACACACTAATACAATAAATTTATCCTTCAATACCATGTGAAAATGAGAACACGACCTTGCATTATCATTATTGTAAGATTGATTATAAATTTATATCCCTGAGAATTTACTTGTAAATAGTTTGGAATTAACATTATTGCAATTAATTATGAGATAATACTGATCCAACTTTCTGTTGAGAGTTGAGTGATTGACCTTGGGCACAGAATTTGAGATTCTTCTCTGAAAACAACGTGCTATATTTTCCTTTTACTCCAAGCAATATACATTTCTTATATTGTGCAATAGATTCAGTAGGGTTTCATTCAGATTGCCATTTTTTGGTCCTATTGGTTGACATGTTCTAGAAAGCACAATCACTATGTTTTCCAATATCCTATTGTGATGCATTCATGCATAGCTGAGATTAATACTTACATAAAGTGAAATGCAACAATTAGCAAGTCTTTGGATCTGATAGTTTTATGTTGCGTTCTTGCCATTGTGCATTTAATGTATTTTTTCTTTGAAAATGAATCACATTACTTATATGATTATATCTCATCATAAATTAAAATACATATACAGGAAATTTGTTGCATATCCAAGAAACAAGAAGCAGCCATACAATAATTCCCCATTCTACATTAGTAAGGAGAGCTAGCATTTCCTATTTGGATTCAACTTGAAGAGTATCTATTTGTTTCCTATATGGATAATGATAGCCAAATCAAATGTAAGTGCAAAAATGTGTCTCAGGATGAGTAGAGTATTCACCTCATGAAAAGTTGTACAACAGTGTTATTTTTGTAAGAAGGATATGCTCATCAGTTGCATCCCACATACTCTTGTATATTTATTGGATCATACATTTGTGCCCAAATAGAACCCCTTTTCAATGAAGAAGAGAGACAACGAGAACACTGTACCGAACAACAATCTAGGATGAAAATGTTTGAGCATCTTTGCAATTTCACATTACATGCTCAATCCTTCCAAACAGGTCCATGAGCAACCAAGTGTAGCTTAAACAATAGTCTAGAAACATCTAAAAATTGGTAGTAAAAGTAGGTGAGTCAACAAGTTGATCACTTTGATATTTATTAAGAGTTGTCCAAGATAGCCACTTACCTGCATTCTTGTCCCACAAATATCCCATGTAGGAAAAGCCCATCTATGTGAACTATTTTCCTGCAAAGGAAGGAATTAATCCAAATTGGTCTCTTTCATTGAGAAAGTGCATATAGATTGTGCAACAAAATCTGATCTTTGGCAATAATCCATAGTCCCAATGCAACTATTTGGATATCTAACTGCTATGCTTGCAAAAGCTTCAACTGCACTGATGATGTGGTAGAGACCATAGGGGCCAAGTATGCTATTTACATGTAGCATTTTGTATGTAGCGCCAAGAAGTATCTTCCAGGGTGCACTGCTCTGATAGAATTAATTACTCATTTCACTGCAAATGTCATCCCTTTTTAATAATAAGTGCATAGGTAGCAGGAAAGCAACTGTGGACCCCTTCCCCCAAGGTTTTCCCAAATAAAACACCAAAGAGGCATTTTCATTTGAGTGTACCTTGTACTAGGAGGAAAGACATGAGAAGAGTAAGATATATAACTTGCAAGCAGAATTTTATTTGTGATAGTGTTCCAACCTGCAAGAGAATTTTTTTTATCTGCCAAGTATTTAAGCTTGCTTTGTATTTTGTGCAAAATCCAGTCTGTGTAAAGAATCCGAGAGAATAAGTTTAAAAAATATCCTTAAATATGACTAAAAACTTACAATTGTTAATTTTGAAACATCGAACACTCGGAAAAAATATTAAACTTTTTCTCTATATCATTTATAGATAGATGACCAAGCTTGACTCATGACTTTCCTGAGTCAAACTTGGATTTATTGCAGAGTTCAATTCATACTCACAATTCAAATTTTTCAATCTTACCCAGGGCCAAATCGGACTAGGAATATAATTTATGTGACTCAATATCCTCAAAGACGAGAGACACTTGGTACTCCACTTAGATTTGGAACCATCCAGTAACTCTGGTTTGAAGTGATAACTAGCATAGCTCCATCTTAACCCCGGACCTACTAAACAACAAGAGGGATAAAAATAAAAACATTTGCGAACCTCTCAAAGGTTAAAAGATCTAGGATTAAGATGGGTCTATGCTATGTTTATTTTATTTTATTTACTTCCCACTTTATCTTATGCACAAATGTGACACCTCTTTACCTATATGACGATATTTATAATTTTATTTCCCACTTTAGTTTATGCACGCATGTGACACATCTCTTTAACTATATGAGGACCATTAATACAATTCTCTCCTAATGTTGCAAAAATTATGTACATGTTGAGCTTAACTTATGTTAAGGAAAGTTTTCTTTATTGGGATAAATTGTTTTAAAAAATATTTCACATTTAGCTTTTATGATTTTTTATTTTCTATGTCCTATTTTTCTAGCAGCAAAACTCAAAAGTTCTATGATGTTACAAATCCTTCACAGCAACACTGGGGACTTTGTTTACCTCCACAAGTGGCAGAGGTTTCCTTGCTTGGATCAGCTTCTTCAACTAAATTGAGCAAATCACTGGCTCTTGTAAGTGACTTTAGGATTTTAGTATATTGTACTTCCATCCAATTATCTTTAGCATTGGTTATTGATATCTGTGTAGACAGCTTTTTCTATGCTTCCATATTAGATTATTTAATAGCTTCTGATTCAGTCCTAAATAATCATTAGTATAGATGCTAATGTGTATTTTCTTTAGACAGCTTATGTCTTACTTCAGTGATTGTCTTCTAGATTCTTTATACATGGCTTCATTTTCATTTCCTAATAATATATACCTGTTCATATTTCCATGTGAAACTAGAACACAGGAGGTAATGCTGAGACTTCCCTTGTCAGTGGAGCTACTGGAAGATCAGTTGTATTTCCAGCTAGTGCAACTTGGTATGAAATCTGTTTCTTGTCATGGAATATTGGTTTAGTTTTCCAGCACCCCCCTCGTTTGGTACAGAGTAACATTACACATTAAGTTTAGTGAACATAAGCTTCCAT
Organism: Pseudotsuga menziesii; assembly: GCA_001517045.1. NCBI lineage: Eukaryota > Viridiplantae > Streptophyta > Pinopsida > Pinales > Pinaceae > Pseudotsuga > Pseudotsuga menziesii. Next base: position 82,487 of record LPNX010253043.1, on the reverse strand, counting down.
ATGATTTAGGAGTTTGTGGTGGAATATTACATATCTTACTGAATATTGAGACATTAATGGTTGTTGCAGGGGCTCCCATGTTGCACAGGAAAAATCATTTAGTATGAGGATCCGAGTTGTTCAGGGCTCCTCTAATCGTAAAACAAGTTCATCTCATTCATTTTTTGTGTCTCCAACATTAAATATCCCTTCCTTGGTGGTGGAAGCTGCGGCATCAGGGTTAGAGTTCTGATCACGACAAGCTGTTGGTCAATAAGGGTGGGTAGTCATCAACGTTTATATCTAAAAAACATATTGATGCCAAACCTAATGCAATGAGTGGAACAAATATAAAATTAAATTCACATATAAATACCGTTGGGGAAGCTTTCCATGGAAATAATGTCAGTTTAGTTGATCCTACTATGAAATGTAGGAGTCATGAAGGTTTTAAAAGTCTATTGAAGAATTCGTCCTTTGACACACACTAGGGTTCATTTGAGCTGGGAAGTGGGCACATTGAAATAGCAAGAACTGAAAGACCAGATGCAGCTTCAGTGTCATCTGGTATTGTCTGTGTTGGACTTTCTAAAGATAGCTTTCCAATATATGTCCCTCAAAGCAGCTCTGTTTTTAAAAGCAATAGTGAAGTGAATTTTGTTGCTCTAAATAAAAGCAGTAGAATGCTTTCAGGAAGCCATGTTGAGAATTTTCTACAAAGGTCTACATTTGATGATAGGTATCAAAACAATTATGAAGAACAATTTGCAGAACCATATGGTGAAGGTTTATCTAAAGCTATTTCTTCAGAAGTAGAGGGGCCTCCCTTTATGGAAAAATCCCAATTTTCAATGGATGACTTTAGTTCTAAAGATTGTTCTCTTGATCAAAAGTATGTAAATAATTGCACCCTTAATGGTGATGGTGACAACTTTGGAGTTACTGATCATAAAGCAGAGGAAAGATTAGTTTCAACTCCTGAAAAGACTAATGCAGGTTCTATCCAAAATTGTGAAAATGAGCCTATGTTAGAGGAAATATCTGTTTCAGAAGCTGGAAATACTAGTACAAGCTCTATCCAAAATTTTGAAAATGAGTCTATGTTAGATGCAACTGATAGAAGTGCAAGTACTGGTTTTCAAATTCCTGAGAAAGTAGAAATTGCTAGAGATTCTAATGCCAGTTCTGGAAATCTAGAGTGCTTGGAGAATTTGGTGTGTAATATCCTTCCAAAATTTTATATGAATGGCTCAGATGTTGGAGAAAACAATATAATTTCAACCATATTGTATTTGAATTTTGATTCAGATGATAGTGTATTAAATAGTCCTTACAACTTAGCAAATTTTCTCCTTGTTGAGACTGATAAATGCAATGGGTTGTCAAAGGAAATATCAAGTTCATGGAAGTCTCAGAATAGAAAGTAGTCAAGATTTTTATTTGGAAGGTCAAAATGTTCTATAGAAAGATCAAGCCATTATTCCACTCCCAATTTCACATCGTCCAGGCAATTGCAGAGGGAGTGGGAAAATGGACAAGATGTTTTGGAAAGCACAAATGGACATGAACTATTGAATATTAATGGACTATCTAATAATGCTTCTATCCCAAAGGTGAAATGATTTCAGAGTACTTCATAGGGAAGCACATTTTTGGTTCTTTCAGAGGCCAAGGGTTAGTTTTGTCTTCTTTTGTTGTTGGATATTAATAATTTTATTTTAATAATTGTGTTTTACCTCTTGCTAATATGGCATTTACAGCTTTTGTTTCCTTTTATCCAGCCATTTTAAGCCTTTGTATTTTTCCAAGTTTGTTATCTATGGGTATAGACTTATTTTTATGGATCTAAATACAAGAGATAACCATTTTCAGATGAGCCTATCTTTAAAAATCTAACATTGCACATGGGATGTCCCTAAGTTGCATCAAGACATTACCATTGTCGTGTAGGATTGTCAGATATCCCTTGGCCATCTTGGGGACTTCTTAGCATCACTTTCCAAAATCGGTGCCTAAGAGAAAAGAAATATAAGGCCTTAGCGCTACACTCACTCACCAACACATTACCCCTTACTAAGAGACTATTCAATCTCTAATTCAACAAAGATGTAGATTTTTTTTCTTTAAATTAGCTAGGTCAAACCCTCTCTTACTCTTACCGTCTACTCTGCCCTGCCTCTATCCTCCCGTAGAAACATACCCTATGTTATAATGCTGTACTAATGGTAGGTTTTGAACAATTCTTCATAATCCTTGAACTTTGTACTTGTAAATATAACTCCACACCAAAATAAGAGACCTAGGTCTTAGTGTGGCTCTTATATTCCATTGAAGAAGAAACGCATCCCACGTGGGGAGTCAGAGTGGAAGGTGTAAACATGCCATAGGGCCTGAAGGGAATTGGAACTTAAAACTAATTCATAATCAGATAATCATGGCAGGGCACTTTCACATTCCACTCAAGCAGGATGGAGACATGCTTTATTACCCTTATGAATAAATAGTTTCTTGTAGGCAGTTCAAATGGTGAATATGAACCTCATCATGATTTTCTGTATCCTTTGTTTCATCATAAATGTGCATTTCATGGTCAAGTAAATTCCTTCATTTTGAAAGTCATAAATCTTGATAAGAATATGCCTTTATGCAACTATGCATTATAAGAACACTGTAGAATATCAATCTCTCCAACCTTTTAGATAGGTTTAGTCAGTCTCAAAAGCTTAATAGAATCTAAATTTTAGTTTAGTCTTATTTTAGTTGACCATACATTCTAAGGAAAGTTCAGTTCTTATCAATGGCTATTTCTCTTTGTGAACTATTGTCGAATCATCATGGAAGCTGTTTTAGATCCTGTACATCTCAACACAGAGCTAATATATATTTTGTTATACCTAGTAGTTTGCAAGTTTTTCAAGTTTAATTCATGCTTAACCAGTTGGCCTACCTTTCAAATAAATGGTATCATCATTTAGAAGCCAAATATACAACCCTTTAAAGGTTTCTCTAAAGACGCAATGTTGTAGGAGTAGGGTCTTTCTTTTTATATTTGCAACATGACTCTTTCATTATTGAATCCACTATTAGGTGCCCTTATAGCCAAGGAATAATGATTCACAAAGCATAACTCCTCCATACAAAATGGTACCTTTGAAATAGTAAATGATTCAATGCTAAATATTTGCAATAGTTGCAATTCCCCAAGTCAAAATACTTGCAATTCTTTGAATTCTAGGTCTAGAGATCATTTTTGCAAGACATTATGGTGCATAGGGAGTCAAGTCTCTAATTTTGCAAATGATAATCATTGAGTCTCCATTAGCAATAAGTTTCTGAATCTTCCTGGATCTTAGAAATATTATCACTTGATTTAAAGCTAAAATAGGCTTCACAATAAGAGAAGAAACCTTTCGCAGTTTGATGACAACCATAGACCTGCTTATTATGGAACCTTCTCAAAGAAAAGGTGAATATACTTTGCATAATTTTAAGTTTATTAATTATCAAAGAAACAAGTTGTGTTTCAATTTTGATAGCCCATGATGAGGAACAACTGAAACACCTTGAAGCTCATGGATTCTTGATATTGCAATAGACAAGAGGGAAAGTTTTGTTTCTAACTCTTTGTTTTGGATGCAGTGATGGCATTGGGCTTCGAAGTCCTTTCAAGAAGGACTCTTATTTGGACTATGAGAATGATAGTGATGAAGAATGGGAAGAGGTACTCATCACTAAATCTCTTTGGTAAAAGCATTTGTAGTATTTTTATTAGCTTTAGTTACAAGGAAAATTGTACATAGCTCTTAGGAATTAGTTTATCATAAATATTAGTTACTGGTAAGTTGTAATAGTAATAATTATGTAGTTTATAGATTGATATCTATCATAAATTTGTTTGAATATCATCATTGTCAAGCAATAAAAACTTCTTAAAGGGTGCTAGCTCAATGGTATAGTGCCTGCCTAATTATAGGCAGGAGGTTGGTGGTTCGATTCCTCCGTACCCTATCATAAATTTGTGACTACAAAAACAACTAAATTCGCATATATACGACTATTAGTAGCTAATTTTCCATATCCTAGTCGTATTTAGCTTAGACATTAATATGTTAATATCTAGTAGTTTATTTAATTGTATATTTGTTCATTAATGGTTGCAATCAGTGACTAAATTAGCGACTAAATCAATGACTAACTCAATGACTAAATCCATGACTAAATCAATGACTAAATCATTAACTATCAATGACTAAAACAATGACTAAATAAATGACTATCAATGACTAAATCATTGTCTATCAATGACTAAATTAATGACTACTAAGTCAAGCTATTAATGACTAGTGAAATATGACTAGCTATAAGATAGTGGAAATTTGCTACTATTAATAACTGACTCAAAAATAGTCATTTATAGCCTGATTTTAGTCATTTTTTTAGTCATTAATTTCTCATTTTATACTAGTGAATTAGGGACCTGTTGATGTTGCACTTGATTCTTCATCACTGTCATGAGGAGATCTAGGTGGGTTGTGTTCATCTTGGTGGGGGTGGGGGGGCTTCTTGAGTTCTCGACGTACCCTTCTATTGCTGATTGGTTTTGAGAGATAATAGATCATATGTGACATGCTGCTTCCATTCTTTAGGTCAATTCTCAATTATCAAATTAAGTTCCCCCTCAGGTAACTGAGAGGAAATGGTTAACCATTGATGCTACAGGTCTCGTTGTAGTTGTAGATATAAATGGTGATCGCTTGTAGTATATTTTATCACATTTCTATATCATTGGATAGTTTCTAGAGAAATTATTAACTAATCTCCAATATGATGCCTCAATTCATTAACATGCATGTAAAATTCAATATTGTTTTCCATTTGTTAGTTTTGGTTCTTCTCCTAATACCATAAATTCTAATAGTGTTCCCTATGACACAAGACATGCACTTCCATCCCCTAATAGTTGGGTGGCCAACCCATGCAACAAAAGACACAAAAACTAGCAACCATGAATAAATTGAAATGAGTACCTTTTTCCCATGTATTGATAACATCTACCAATAATTCATTTAGCAAAAATGTGGAACAATTTATTTGGACTCCAACAACACATTTCTCATCTTCAGTGATGGTACCAAGAGTGCACTGGTTCAGTTGCATCTTCCTTAATAACTTACTTGATAATACTTTGGCCATGAACATAACACCTAGACCATTGAGGGAGGCGACGGAAAACCCCCTCTTATCCCATGTAATATTTTTCTTCTCTTTCATGCGACTTCCAATGCTCGAGTCATGATACTTACCAGCAAAAAATGGTAATGGATCAATTCCTACCTTTGGAAACCCATTGCTGGTAGAAGTCAAGTTGATGTCAACAAAAATATGGTTATCAAACCACAAAAAAACCCCATGGCAATAGACCAACAACTACTTCTCACACACATTAACCTCATAAGTGCGACCAAAGTGGGTCATGTGGATCAACGACAGAATACCCAAATTCTCCAACCAATGAGCCCAATCCATTTAACCAACTGAATAGGTCCATGTTCGACCAGTTGCAATGAAAGTAATGCTTTAAGATTATGCAAAATACTAGTTGTTGTATAAAGAGATTATGGATATCATAAGTAACAACATGCTATTATAATTTTTTGTTTCCTTTATGAGATTATTATGCAAATAATTTTGGCATTAAATTGTTAGTAAAGTGTGTAGGTAACTAAGGTTGCAAGAAGTACTGTTGAATGGAATTCAATAAGGTATTTGAAAGAAATTTCACAATTGAATAGGTAACATATTGATTCTATATGATTTCTTGATTATTATGAAAGGTTAGGAAAATGTTATCATTTGATTAAACAAACACATTTAGGCAAAAACATAGTTTAGATTACTTGACATGCTTAGAATATGCATGTTATAGGTTCTCAAAATTTTACTAAAATACTTGAGTATAGTAACCCTAAAACTATGAGGAAGGTTTAGAAATATTAAAAGATTGGTTTGGTGGGACTAGAACATAAGTACGTTCAATGATGATTTTGATATTTCATACATCAAATGTTTTTTAATATATGTCATTATGACAAATTAAACAAAAAATTGTGAAACTTTTGAGCTAACCACGAGGGGCCCCCTCGGTTATAAGGCTCTTAAACTTATAAATTGAGTAGAAAATTGGATTGGTGTTGATCTTGTTGGGACATTAGAGGAAATTTGGGGTCTAAAATGGGACTTATAAGAAAACGTGCCAAAATAAGTTTTTGTGAGTTGGAATTTAAGAACCAATAGAATTTCAATAAAATAAGTCAACCATAATGGTTGAATTGACATATTTGTCATTAAAAAAAACTACTTTTTTTGTTCGTATTTTCGACATATCTCATTGTGTTTTTACTCAAATTTCGATCGGGAGAGCTCGTTGGATGCGGAATCGAATTTCGCATCCAACGAGCTCTCCA
>LPNX010253043.1:53279-75576 GCA_001517045.1 Pseudotsuga menziesii | reverse complement strand
TTGAAATTCTATTGGTTCTTGAATTCCAACTCACAAAAACTTATTTTGGCACGTTTTCTTATAAGGCCCATTTTAGACCCCAAATTTCCTCTAATGATCTAGAACACTTGAAGTATTTAGTCCCATTATGCATAACTATAAGATGAATATTACTTAGTTCCATGTAAAATTACTTATGAACTCAGATTTAATTTTCAGAATGAATAAAACGAGATATTGAAATGGTTAAACACAAAATATTTATGAGTTAAGTAGAGCTGCTATGGAGCACCCTTGAGAGGTATTAGGCTCTCAAAATTTTGACAAGTTGGTACAGAGTTACGAGTGAACCATTCTTGTGTGGTGTTAGACTATGTTGATTGCTCTATGATGCTAAGTCTTAGGCCTAGACAAAGAGATACTAGTGAGCACCCAGAGAACATGTTAGTCTCTTAAGAAAAACTACTAGAGAGCAACAAGGTCAAGTGTTAGGTTTTGTAGTGATGTCATTTTTTATGTTAAGATTTTAGTATCAGAGATATGTGGGTTTCCAAGTTCTATATAGGAGATACCTCTGAGCGATGTAAAACATTGATGAGGAGTATTGTCCTTATATTGGATATATATATATATATAGGTCGAGGATTCTTGCACGTGAACTAATGGTTATGTGATGAGGTGACCCTTGTGTATATATGAATGCCCAAATTTTGAAACAAAATTTCATCCAGGAAGTGCTTGGATCAGTAAATTCACATCAAAGGTATGTTTGTGTGAATATTTTTAGATAAATATTCACTCGGGAAAGACCACGTCTCATTTTTTTAGATTAATATTTAAGTTGCTGTCATTTTTGTGTTCATTTCAAAAGTATGTTCTTTAATTGGCCACATAGTGTTCAGATTCAGCATTAGTGGTTTTGTTGTAGCTTTCTAATATATAAATCGGAGTAGTATATGGTCACTCATGGGTGAGATCCATCATTGTTTGTACATTAAAAATTTTAACTGTATTCAGAGCAGAGTTGATGTATGCATATTGAGATCCATTATCATTGGTGTATTAACCCTTGATCTCGAACTCGTGGTAAGGGTCAGTCTATCTGAAGTAAGAGTTGGTGCATTGTTAAATGATTTTGTTTAGATATGTAAATCCTAGCAGGGATAGTCTCTCGACGATGAGAGCTAATATTGGTTGTCTATTGTGTATCGATAAGGACAACCTCAATATAGAGATAATAAACTCATAGTTTTATTTTTATAGATCTAGATATAACCTTTTTCACAAATGAATTCGTTGCGACTTCATGTCTGACGGTTCAGAAATCTAACTTAGACTCGTCTAATTTTCTATTATTTAAAAACATCCATAAGGTCAAAAATCTTGGGAGAGGACTGACTACTCTCCTTGTCTGCATATGCATTTACAAGTTGATTCACATTCTATAGGGTGTGGAGTACACCTCAATCCTTTATTAAAACCTTATTAACATCATGTTAGTTGTGGAATGGAATGTGATCTCTAGCGTTTATTATACTGCGAATATCATTTTGATTGAATCTTCTATACCGCCTAATCATTATTTTCTTAATATTATAATAATAATAGTCAAATTAGTTATTAGAGTATAAAAGTTGGCCATAGCATTAAAATAAAAGCTATAATTCTATCTTGTTGAAGGGTGTTAGCCTTTTGTGGAATGACTTTGCAGATGTTAAGCGAAAAACCCTTCCCTTCTTGTATTATATGTGCAAATGAATTTGACCCTTATATTAACTTGTTATATCCTTTCATTGGGTTATGGGTTATTGAAACTCTTTCAATGGTTTTTGAAGTCCATCTATATTAAAAATTATGTAAAACTAATATGTAACAGTAAGTTTTCTTAATTATTAATTAAAGGGGTTTCAGCTTTAAGGATTCTTGGATTAAGAGGTGACTAAAAACTAGTTGTATTAAATTTGTAGTTTTTATCATTAGTTGGGGATAGCTTAAATATTTTGAATGATTTTAGATGGTATTATTCACCTTTAAAAGGAATACCTTGTAATAAGGCCAAATACTAATTCGACAATGGTCTTTGTAAAAGAGATTTTGAAGAAAAGGAAAAATGGATTCCAGTAGTAGCAACACTGTACATTGTAAAAAATTTTGTTGAATAAGATAATAAAAGGATAAGAATTTTGATGGGCATAGCCCAATGGATGGGGTGAACCACATACATTGGTGTCTCTCTATCAATTTTGAATTTAATGTCTTTTTTATAATTTGGTAAATTAACTCGATTATGTGTTGTTAAAAAAAATGCTCATTTTTTTATTTGCATATACTAAATGGATTATGGATTATGCTATTTAAAAATATATGTTAATACTTTGTATAAAGTATAATATTTCTTATGATATAAGAGAAAACAAAGTAATAGTGTTGTGTTATCCTCAATGAATGAATGACAAAAAAAAGATATATTATATATACTTGTGAATGTTTTGTATTTATACCTCAAAATACTCTCTCACAACAAGTATTTATGTGGGGTACCTTACCTAGTACGTTTAAATATTCTTACACCCCTAGATGAAGATAAATATGTATATCAGAACTAAGAGATAAATGTTTCTATTTAGTTGTTCATGTAATTTTGAAGCTATGTATATGAATGTATAGTTTTTCCTTCTTAGTATGAAAAATATTTATTGGCACTAACAATCTTGGTAGCTTAAAAAATTAAGAAAAAAATGCCTTGTTTGCATGCAAATGGTAGAAATGTTAAGTGTGGAAATTGGGTCTATTAGAGAAGCATACTTAGTTCTCAAAACCTTTTAAAGTCTCTCATATTCCTACATCAAAGCTGTAGATTCCTTAGAGTGGTCATTCATGGTAATTTGAAACAATATTAATGGCTGTTGATCCCTATAAGCTTTATTTATAATTTAAGGTGTTGGATCCTTCCCCAACAATGTATATCTCCTTGAGGTATATACATACATGGTTATCAAACTTCCTACTAGATTTAATATACACACTTGTGACAAAACATCCCCTATATAGGTCTTGTATGATCCTAGCCATGTATCCGTATGTATGTATGTTTAGGGACTATGTCATAGGTTTCCTACATTTCCCTTATGTAGATAGAAGACTTATATATGGGTATTAAAGCCTCCTAAAGGAAATCCTATCTGCAAATAGAGGGAATGTATCCCTAGTAGAGGTTGAGTATTATGGTTTGAGGACTCGCTCATGGGCCTCAAGTCCTATAACATTCCCTTAGGAGCTAAGGCCCAAGTTTCATCCTTTACAATTTATATATCCTAAGGTACAAGTTTGATTCTCCAAACCTGCACAAAATTCCTATATCCCCACCTATAAGCTTAATTTCCCAATATATGCATGTGTAATGGTCTAACTCATGAGATAAAAACACTTAAAAACCAAACTTAAGTTTTTTATGCATGGAAAGTAATGGAAAGGGGTTACATAACAGTAGATACACTACAAAGACACAAAGTCACATTTATATATAGGGTAGGAAGGATTCGCATGCAACCATTTTCTGGTGCAGCCATGATGAAAAATATGAAAAATATGCTTTCCTTTGCATGGCAATTTTTTGGCAAGTTGTCCAATGGGAATTATTTCTTGACAAATTGAACATGGCCATCCATCTCCGTCACCTATTGCAGCCAAGATATCTTGAGAAATACAGACAATTAAAGAAGAATCAGTAGCTGCATAGGCAACAGCTACACGATCAGTCTCAAAGCGAGAGATATGTTGTGCTCTCTTGGAAACATGAAGAGTAAATAGTTGACAAAATATTTGAATAGAATCAGCGATATTCACGTCATCCAGGAATTGCAATAGCTGTTCATGAGATGCGAAATTTCCACTCCATAATGTTTGCATGCTTGAAAACTTTCGGCTTGGATGGATCCAATCATTTATGGTTCTCCACCAAATAGTAATGTTTCCCTTAGTTGTCATGATCCTGACCTCCCTATGGCCATTAGTGTAATGTCCCAAAAATTTGAAATTTTTTTTTTTATTAGGATAGTCATTTACTGCTTGAACTGGACATTATTTATACTTATGCAAAATGTGTCGTTCTTTGTTCACTGTGTTGTATTGTCGTAAGCTTTTATTACGTCTTGCTTTCATATTTTCTGATATGGTTATTAATGTGATACTCATGTTGTCGTGATGTTTCTTACTATATTGGTTTATAGCTATGCGTTTATATGTATGTTATTTATTTCGATTATATATTCAGTGGCTATAAAGTTCAATTACTGTTTGTATAAAAAATTCTGACTTAACTTGTTATTAAAAAGGAGTGGAGTGGCGGGACTTGTTTCCCTTGTAAACACCTGAGAGGTAATTGTTCTCTACTTATCACTTTGGGGCTTACTTATTTCTTACAAACTAATGCATTTTTTTCCTTGTCGCGTGCAGGTGCACTTGACGTTGGAAACTACTTATAAAAGCTCAACAAGGCATGCTGCTCGTTTCGTCTCTAGCACTTGGCTTGGATGATGACAGATTTATAGTCCTATCCTAGTGACTACTATGGTGGGTGTTAGATGATATTTACACCAGGATAGATGTTTTACTAGCCTATGTGGCACAAGATACTATTTTTATTTTTACGGACTCTACAACTCTCATTTAATTATTACTGCACTTATCGTTTATATGGAATTCATGGTATTAATACTTTGTAACTTGGTTCATGTTCTAACCTAGTCTTGGTGTATCCTTTAAATATAGTTGGTGTATAAATTTAATACCTTTTCCTATAGTCCACCATAGCATATTTTATATGCCATGGACTATGTCTTAAACCCTATGTATTCGATACACATTAGGGGTTTTTAAATGCATGTTGTTTTGAAGAAGATTTAAGGGGTGGCATAAACTATACGATATGGGTTTGGAATTGTGTTAATGGAGGCCAGGTTGGAGACTTAAATGAATATTGGAAAATGTGGCCTTCAAGCTTAGGGATTGGGATCTTGTGTTTGTTTGGTCATTCACATTGTGGCTACGTGAGTTCTGCCTCTGTGTTGTGTGGCAGTGTGAAGCTTCGAAGGTTTATCCATGCCGGGCACATATCCCTCTCTAGTTTAACAACGTTGTTTTGTTTATTTAGATTTGGTTCAATGCATACTCCTCATCGTGGCTTGTCTTATGTTGTGGGTTGCAAGATATGAAGAAATCAAGGTTCGTTGGTTGGCCTGAGTCAACACCATACCCATTTAGGTAATCCCTATTGTACAAGTTTAAAACTTGTCCCTCTCTTGATGGTTTTTGTGATGGAGTGAAAAATCGTTGTGGGTTTGAATGTATGGCTTTGGTTTTAATGGCTGTGTTTTGGGGAAGGGACTGTCTGTAAAATGAATGTAAGGAATTATAGATGTGTTAAGACTTGGGGTTTTGTTGGGGTTTAGTGCCTTCGGGATGGGACTAGTTTATTCTGGGTTTTTTATTTAAGGAATCTCTGTGTAGTGATGTGGTTTGGTAAACTTGATAGGCCCTATGTATTGCAGATATGTATTTATGTTTTTGGGTAATGGTGTAAGCACCATTGATTACAATGGTGCAAGGCCGAGGTTATTTGACTCTGTAGTTGCCTTATTGGTTTTTATAATGTTTATGAATGTATATACAACATTTGCATACTATGTCGATTTCATGGTTATAATTATTTATTTTTGACATTAGTTTGGCTCTGTGTGGATTTGCAACCTTTGTTTAAGTTCTTATATGAATTCCTTATTGTGTGGTTTGGCCTTTGGATCCATGTCGTAGATGGAAATGGTGTTTCCTGGCATTAGATATGCGACTGTGTGTTGGTTAAATGACTTATTGTTTTTATGTGTTCAAGAGTAGTGACTATGAATGTAACCCTTCTCTCGGTGTCGTTTCTATTCACATAACTTTGCAAGGTTGAATAAAGGGTTTATCATAATGTTTAAAAGCTTTGTTTTATGTAAAGAGCCGAGGGCCATAAAACATAGTTACTGCGTGTATTTTTATTTATGTCTTTTGACCTCTTTATGGAGATTAGATATATTTAATTTACGACATGTGTATTTATAGTAGTGTGGTTTAATAGTGGAAATGCTTCAACATGTGGTATAAATAATAATGAATTCTACAGGATTTGATATGGTGACTTGTACATAAATGGAGTCAGCAGGAATTGATCCTGGGTTGCATAGTTGTTACGATTGTTACTGTATGGGTCTATTTGGGCATTTTACCATTTAGAGGAATTGATCCCGCGACCTCTATGTACTTATGCTACATTTATAAAAGAGTTATGTGCATAGCGTTTGGTTTGGTTTTATTATGAATCGATCTTGTGATCTATTGGTTATTTATGATATGTTGTTAATGGGTACTTTGCATAACGATGGGGTTGATTTTATTATGAAAGAGATGGATGTATGTTGATTTTTTTAGATGCATTTAGTATTTTAATTAGGTGGTTTGGTTTATTAATTCATACCATTAGATGGTGCATTTAGATGGTATCTTCAGACTATTAGAGGTCTCGATAGCTTTATTGTTGGAATTTTTAATTCATTATTAGCTTATGGATCTATTTATATTTAAATAATCGAAATGATTTGTTTTCTCAGGTTAAGACTTTAATTAAATGAGTTTTATAATTATGTTATGTTTATAGTTTGTATTTAATTACCCCTTTTACTCATAAATATAGTTCTGCTGACAATATGAAATTTGCTAGTAGAATCCATAGGAAAACAAACATATAGACTCTGTTTAGATTAATTTCTAGGTCTTAGAAAAAACAAAAATGCAGAAATAAATTGGAAGAACAAAACCCTTGAATGTCTTTTAGACAAAAATACATTTCAACCTAGTGTTTAGAGAAAATACATAGAATATTCTAAACAAGAATTAAATTGCAGACATAGGGTTAGAAATATAACATAAACCCTTAAATATATTAACACGAAATATAACAGATAATGGAAGGGAAAAAAATCAAGAACCTCATACATGTATGATGAAGCTATTCCAATGACTGAAAACCTGCACACTTAAATACCCATCATTAACAAATTCACAGACAAATGTAACATTTGTATAGATAACCGAATCACTTGGTAACTACCACGTTCCACCCAACCATGACCCAGAACCATTCCTAGTTTTTCTTTGGATCTCCATGAGCTGGTTCCAACATGCAAGTAGCTTAGAGATCCTAAGGTAAGTCTTCCCTAACTGGGATATCAGGTTTGAATGAGTTATCCTTTTTCCTCTTAGGAAAATGTTCTCCAAGAACTCTCTTGAGAATAAACACGCATAAATAATGATTCCCCAAAAATATGGAAGAGATCCCTAAGCCTCTCTTTTGCTTGGGACTTTATAGACAAAATTTTCAGTCAAAGGGGCAGTTAAATCAAGAATCATTCGATTTCTTTATTTAACCCTTTTATTTAATTTACGTACTTTCTAATATTTAAATTAGGAACTTTTAACTAGTTCCTATTTGGAATTTTGTAACTGTTATACTATTTAATTATTTTTAAGTAATAATAATAATAATAAATGNTATATATATATATATATATATATATATATTATTTGTTGACATTGGTCTTTAGATATCCTATAACATTATCCCTAAACTTATGGGCAACTCTAAACATTCTTGCATGCTGGAATTCCTGGTATAACATGGTAATTCTTCAGTACTTGATGAGGTAAAGAAATTCAAGATTTCATTTAATCACTTGTAAATAAGTTAGATGAGACCAATATTTTACTTGAGTCCTTTTCACTCGAAATCGTTAATTCTTTTCAGTAACTCCTAGCGCTTATCCAGAGCCCATACTTAATGGTAAAACCAACGAGTTACAAAATTAGTGCAATTCTAGAGCTCCTCGCTCAACGCTAAGGCTAGGATGTACTTGTAGGATACACCTAGGGATACAATGGATAAGGATATGATGTTCCAAAGATTATGCTCAACATCAACTTGGAAGGCTCCACGACTTATGCCCAACACTTCCAATTATATTTTCATGTGCTTCAGAGATTCCTACTCAACACAAAGGTTTTCATAATTGATGTGCTCCAGATATTCTCACTCAACACAACATAAACACTCATGTGATCCAGAGCTTCTATCTCAACATAACATAAACACTCATGTGCTCCAGAGCTCCTCATTCAACACAAAACATCTCGTCAATCATGTGCTTTAAGGTCCATGCCCAATAAATAAAAACATACATAAAACATATGTAACTAGATTACGCCCAATATATCAAACAAATCATCATGTTCATATGCATTGGGGTCCTAGACCTAATATATCAAAATAAAACATCAAATTAACATCATAATAAATGGGGATTATGCCCATAATTGCTAGGTCAAAATTCAGGATATTACATCCGTCCCCGCTTAGAACAACACCATCCTTGGTGTTCTAGTGACTTGGAATGAAATCATGAAACAAGGCGGGGTAAGCCTTTCTCATGGTGGCTTCATTCTCCTAATTAAGCTCATCGGCTTCGAAGTGCTTCCATTGAAATTTCAACTGGACTATGGTGTGCTTCCTGAGTTGCACCTCTCTCTTGTCCAATATATGAAAAGGTTCAGAGGAAAACTCCCCTTCAGGTTCCACCTGTAATCAGGACCAATCAATCACATGTTTAGTATCATAACATATTTCTTTAATAATGATGCATGGAAAACATTATTGACTCTTATGTGAGATGGTAACACTAGTTCATATGCCACTGGCTATCTCTTGGCCAATATCTCAAAGGGTCAACAAAATCTAGGTGCTAACTTACTGCACGTTCCCAAGGTCAACGAGCTTCGTTTCCTTTTACTTTCAAGTAGACATGGTTGTATATTTGATAATATTTATATTTTCTTTTCTCATCTTTGAAGCTTTTACGGAGGTCTTGTGCTTCTTTAAGGTTCACCTATACCTTGGTAACCAATTTTTCCAAGTCCTTTAACAAGCTAGGCCCTAACATGAGCCAATCCACCAAGCTATCCCAAGCACCTCAAAGGGAATCATCTTGGAGGAATTTTGGTATCCATTGTTATACGAAAACTATGCAAGATGAAAACAATATTACCCCTTGGTGGGGTTGTTCATGACATACATCCTAAGCATGTTCTTAACATTCCAGTTTACCCCTTTTGTCTTCCCATCTGTATGTGGGTGATAAGCAGTACTAAAGTTCAACTACATCTCTAATCCGGAGAATAAGGATCTCCAAAAGTTTCCGTTAAACTTAGTATCTCGATCCTAGATGATTTCCTTGGGTATCCCATGCAATCTAAATATCTCCTTCAGGAAGATATTTTCAATGTGTACTGCCTTGTAAGTCAACTTCACTGGAATGAAGTGTGTTTCTTTTGACAATTTGTTAACTACTACCAAGATAGAATCATTTTGTTTCTTACTCTTAGGAAGACTGGTGATAAAATCCATACTAATGAACTCCCACTTCCATTTCGGAATGGGTAATGGCTGCAACAATCCCGAGGGATGTTGGTGCTCAGCTTTGACCAACTAACATTTCATGAAAAAAAATGCTATGTTGACCTTTAACTTAGGCCAGATAAAGTGTTTCTCAACGACATATATCATCTTTTGATATCCAGAATGCCACGAGTAGGGTGTCCGATGAAATTCCATGAGAATGATGGAACGAATTTCCCCTCCTTCTCGAACATACAATCTCTCCTTCATAGGATTGGGATTTTATTTTTCAAAACTGTCCCTAAAGATTGTCCTCATTTCTTAGTTCTTTCTACATGGGGAAAGAGAATCATCACTAGAAATACTTTGATAATATCCTTAAGTTGAGGTTCAAGGGTATGCTCTTCTTTTCCTTCTTCTCTCAGGCTGATGGCCCATTTATGATATAATTATTTCTTTAACATGTTTGTGGAATGAGTGGGTTTTCTCTATGGGCTTCCTCCCATGATGTTTCGTAGCAATGCTTCATTAATTGCTTGTTGTTACTTTATTTCATTCAGATCATCATCTTTGAAAGTATACAAGTCTGCTTGGAGACTTTATAAGGTTTTCATTAGATCAGAATTCAGTTCCGCCACAAGTTCTGCTTCCTGGGTGGGGGTATTCAAATTCCCTTGTTAGCTGTTATCTTCTTTAGTGTTCATGATCTTCACTTGTTCCTTTAAAATCCTACAATTGCAAATTTTTAATAACAGAAAATATTTCTGTTAGTTAACCAAATTTAAAACATACTTTATTTTCCTTGCAATGAATTTCGGATATGCCCATTTGGTTTCTTAGTGTTGAAGCTAGGCTCTCATACCACTTGTAATGTCCCCAAAGTTTGAAGAAAAAAAAAATATTAGGCTAGCCATTTATTGCCTGAACTGGACATTATTTATACTTGTGCGGAATGTGTTGTTCTTCGTTTATTGTGCTATATTGTTGTAATCTTGTATTATGTCCTGCTTTCATATTTTATGATATGGTTATTAATGCGATACTCATGTTTTCATGATGTTTCTTACTATCTTTGTTTATGGCTACACATTTATATGTATGTCAGTTATTTTGATTATATATTCAATGGTTATAAAGTTCGATTACTGTTTGTATAAAAAATTCTGACTTAAGTTGTCATTAGAGGAATTTTGGGCTCTAAAATGGGCTTCCTAAGGAAAATAATAAAATAATAGTTAAAATAATAAAATAATAGTTAAAATAATAAAATAATATTGATTAATTTTGGAGGAAGAAAGAAAAAAACTACTTTTTGTGTTCGTATTTTCGACATATATCCTTGTGTTTTTACTCAAATTTTGATAAGGAGAGCTTGTTGGATGCAGAATTTGATTCCGGATCCAATGAGTACCCACACTACATACTTTTTATGGACCCCACTACCCCGACAACAAGAAATACCTGAAAAAACATGATGATGACATCATCATCACATTTTTTTAGGTATTTTTTGTTTTTGAGGTAGCAGGGTCCGTCAAAAGTATGTAGTGTGGGTAATCGTTGGATGCAGAATCAAATTCCGCATCCAACGAGCTCTCCCGATTGAAATTTGAATAAAAACACAATGAGATATGTCAAAAATACGAACAAAAAAAGTAGTTTTTTTTAATGACAAATATGTCAATTCAACCATTATGGTTGACTTGTTTTATTGAAATTCTATTGGTTCTTGAATTCCAAATCACAAAAGCTTATTTTGGCACGTTTTCTTATAAGGCCCGTTTTAGACCCCAAATTTTCTCTAATGTATTGAAAAAGGGGGGGAGTGGTGGGACTTGTTTCCCTTGTAAACACCTAAGAGGTAACTATTTTCTACTTGTCACTTCAGGGCTTACTTTGTTCTTATGAACTAATGCATTTTTTTCCTTGTCTTGTGCAGGTGCACTTGACATCGAAAATTGCTTATAAAATATGAACAAGACATATTGCCCGTTTTGTCACTAGCACTTGATTTGGACGATGACAAATTTACAATCCTATCCTAGTGACTACTATGATGGTTGTTAGATGAGATTTACGCTAGGATGGATGTTTTACTAGCCTATGTGGAATGGGATACTATTGTTATTTTTACAAACTCTATGACCATGATTTAATTATTGTTGCACTTATCCTTTATATGGCATTCATGTTATTAATATTTTGTAGCTTGGTTTATTTTCTAACCTAATATTGGTGTACAGTTTTAATATAGTTGGTGTATAAATTTAATACCTTTTCCTATAGTCCTCCATGGAATATTTTATACGCCATGGACTATGGCTTAAACCCTATGTATTCAATACGCATTCGGGGTTTTGTAATGCACGATGTTTTGAACAAGGTTTAAGGGGTGGCATAAACTATACGATATGGGTTTGGAATTGTGTTAATGGAGGCCAGGTTGGCGACATAAATATATCTTGGAAAACGTGGCCTTCAAGCTTAGGGCTTGGGCTCTTGCTTTGGTTTGGTCATTCGCAACATGCATGCATGAGCTCTTCCTCTGTGTTGAGTGGTGGTGTGAAACTTCGAAGGTTTAGCCATGGAAGGGATGTATCCCTCTCTAGTTTAACATCGTTGTTTTCTCTTTTCATAATTGGTTCAATGTGTACTCCTCATCGTGTCTTATATTGTGTTGCAGGTTACATGTTATAAAGAAATCAAGGGTCGTGGGTTTCCCTGATTCAACGCCATAGCCATACGGGTAAGCCCTGTTGTAAAAGTTTAAAACTTGTCCCTCTGTTGATGGTTGTTTTGATAGAGTTAAACTCGTCATGGGTTTGAATGTATGGCTCTGGTTTTAATGGCTGCACTTTGGGGAAGGGACTATCTATAAAATGAATGTAAGGCATCATAAATGCGTCAAGACTTGGGGTTTTGTTAGGGTTTAGTGCCTTCAAGCTAGGACTAATGTATTCTGGGTTGCTCTGTGTAGTGATGTTGTTTCGTAATCTTGACAGGCCTTGCGTATTGCAAATATGTAATTAATTTTTTGGGTAATGGTGGTACCACCATCGTTTGCAATGGTGCAAGGCCGAGTTTATACGACCATGAAGTTTCCTTATTGGTTTTTATAATGGTTATGAATGTATATACAACATTTGCATACTGTGTCAATTTCGTGGTTATAATTATTTATTTTTTGAAATTGGTTTGGCTCTGTGTGGATTCACAATCTTTGTTTAAGTTCTTATATGAATTTGTTACTGTGTTGTTTGGCCTTTGGATCCATGTCGTAGATGGTAATGGTGTTTCCCACCATTAGAGATGCGACTTTGTGTTGGTTAAATGACTTATCATTTTTATGAGTTTAAGAGTCATGATTGTGGATGTAACCCTTCCCTCGGTGTCGTTGCTATTCGCTTAACGTTGACAGGGTTGAATAAAGGGTTTATGATAATACTTGAATGATTTGTTTTATGTAAAGGGTCGAGGAACATGAAACATAGTTACTAGGTGTATTTTATTTCTGTCTTTTGACCTCTGTGTAGAGACTATATATATTTAATTTACGTCATGTGTATTTATAATAGCATGGTTTAATAGTGGAAACGCTACATCGTGTGGTAGAAATAATAATGAATCCTACACGATTTGATATGGTTACTTGTACATAAATGGAATCAACAAGAATTGATCATCGCTCGCTATGGTTGTTATGATTATTATTATATGGGTTTGTTTGGGCATTTTATCGTTTACAAGAATTGATCCTGCGATCTCTGTGTACTTATGCTACGTTTATAAAAGAGTTTTGTGCATAGCGTTTGGTTTGGTTTTATTTTGAATCGTTACTGTGATCTGTTGGTTATTTATGCTATGTTGTTAATGGGTATTGTGCATATTGATGAGGTTGATTTTATTATGAAAGAGATGGATGTATGTTGATTTTCGTAGATGTAGTTGGTATTTTAATTAGGTGGTTTGATTTATTACTTTAGCCCATTAAATGGTCTCGATTTCTTGACTGTAGATTTGATTTAATGTTTATTTTTAAATGTGGAAATAATGCGTTTATAATGTGGTGTGTTTAAATGGTAGCTTCATACCATTAGAGGTCTCGATAGCTTGATTGTTGGCATTTTTAATTCTTTATTAGCTCATCTCTCTATTTATATTTAAATAACAGAAATAATTTGTTTTCTTAGGCTAATACTTTAATTAAATGAGTTTTATAATTATGTTATTTTTATAGTTTGTATTTAATTACCCCTTTTACTCCTAAATATAGTTCAGCTCGCAATATGAAATATACTAGTAGAATCCATGGGTAAAATAAACATATAGAGTGTGTTTAGAGTAATTTATAGGTCTTAGTAAAAACAAGTTTAGGCTATGAAATAAATTGCAGAAATAAATTCGAAGAACAAAACCCTTGAATTCCTTTTAGAAAGAAATACATTTCAACCTAGTGTTTAGAGATAATACATAAAATATTCTAAACAATAAGTAAATTGCATATATAGGGTTAGAAATATAACATAAACCATTAAATATTTTAAGAGAAAATATACTAGATAATGGAATAGAAAAACATCAAGAACCCCATACATGTATGCTGAAGCTATTCCAATGGTTGAAAACGTGCACACTTAAATACCGAGCATTAACAAATTCACAGACATATGTGACCTCTATATAGATAAGCAAATCACTTGGGAACTACCACATTCCACCAGACCATGACCCAAAATTGTTCCGCGTTTTCCTCTCGATCCCATCGAGATCGTTCCAACATGAAAGTAGCTTAGAGCTCCTGAGGTAAAGCTTCCCTAACTCGGATATCAAGTCACAATCAATTCTCATTTTTCCTCTTAGGAAAATATTTTCCAAGAACTCTCTTGAGAATAAACAAGCAGAAATAATGATTCCCCAAAAAGATGGAAAAGATTCTTAAGCCTCTCTTTGGCATGGGACTTTATAGAAAGACTTTTCAGTGAAAGGGGGAGTTAAATCAAGAATCATTCGATTTCTTGATTTAACCATTTTATTTAATTTAGGTACTTTTTAATTTTTAACTTATGAACTTAAACTCTAGTTCCTATTTGTACTTTTGTAAGTATTATACTATTTTATTATTTTTAAGTAATAATAATAATTATAAGTAGAGTCTCTCTTTCTTTTCATACTTTTAATATTATTACTATGTTTACTCTTATACATACCATATATATATATTATTTGTTAACACTTGTTTTTAACTATCATATAACATTATCCCTAAAGTTATGACACTTTATTCATTAAGGTCGTCAGGTAGGTGGTTAGGTCTACTAGGCTAGGAAACTCTAAACAACTTGGCATGTTGGATTCTCTCGTATAACATGATAGTTCCTCAATACTTGATGAGATATAAAAATTCAAGATTTCATTTAATCACTTGTAAATAAGTGACATGAGATCAATATTTTACTCAAGTAGTTTTCACTCAAAATCATTAATTCTTTTGAGTAACTCCTAGCACCTATCCACATTCCATACTCAACCCTAAAAACAAGGAGTTACATACATAGTGCAATTTCAAAACTCCTCGCTCAACACTAAGGCTATGATGTACTTGTAGGATACCCCTAGGGATACAATGGCCAAGGATCTGATGTTCGAGAGATTATGCTCAACATCAACTTGGAAGGCTCCACGGCTTATGCCCAACACTTCCAATTATCTTTTCATGTGCTTCAGAGCTTCGTGCTCAACTCAAAGGTTTTCATAATTAATGTGTTCCAGAGCTCCTTGCTCAACACAACATAAATATTCATGTGCTCCAGAGCTTCACTCCCAACACAACATAAACACTCATGTGCTCGACACCTTCTCCCTCAACACAAACATTCAAATACTCATGTGCTCCATATCTCCTTGCTCAACACAAAACATCTCACCAATCATGTGCTTCAGGGTCCATGCTCAACACATAAAATCATACATAAAACATATGTAATTGGCTTACGCCCAATATATCAAACAAATCATCATGTTCATATGCACTCGCTTCCTAGACCCAATCAAAATAAAACATCTAAGTAACATCATAATCAATTGGGCTTATGCCATATACAATTAGAACTCAGTGAAGCCCATTCATAATCTTAAGCTGGTCTAATGTGATTTATATCCACAGTTTCCCATATATTCTCCAAATCCCACCGATATCTATCTCTTTGAGCAATACATCGCCCGAGATCAAGTGATGCTCAAAACCTTCGGCCATTTGTGAAACGCCGTGAGATTCACTTGGCTGATCTGTTCATGTGTCTGCTTCTAATCTATGGAGAGAATACAACATCTCTCTAGTTCCCTCCGAAGCCAATTCTCACCATACCATGCCTCTATTTAGCTCCGCTGATACATGTCTCTCAATCCGATTAAGTATTTCTAGAGCACGACTCTCTCTATGGGAATTGTTCGTTCCGTTACTTTGTTCCTCCATCTGGGCTTTTTGAATCACTTTTGAGAAATG
Source organism: Pseudotsuga menziesii (assembly GCA_001517045.1). Taxonomy (NCBI): domain Eukaryota; kingdom Viridiplantae; phylum Streptophyta; class Pinopsida; order Pinales; family Pinaceae; genus Pseudotsuga; species Pseudotsuga menziesii. Next base: position 59,611 of record LPNX010253043.1, on the reverse strand, counting down.
AAAACAAAAACACGATTGAAATAAAAAGAAGTTGGACGGTTTTTAAATCGCTTATGAAACAGTTAATAGCTAATGAAAACAAAAGCAATAACGTAGCATCAAGAAATATTATTGAATATACATAATGACACAAACATTTGAATCATAGGCCGACGCAAACAAGTGGGTTGCAAAGTACCGATCAGGGTGGATACCTCCCGGGTTTGGGTCAAACTTCAAACTTAGTGGCTTAGATGGGCTCGTTACATAATGGTTTGGTGAATTCATACCTAAAATCAATCATTTGTTATATAAAGAGGCCAATGATTTTATAAAGAGTACGGACGGATGGAGTCTAGAGATCACTCAAACAAAATTGTGAGGTTCTCTTTGGCTGAGAACAAATTGTTTTGATGCATGATTAAAAATGGTAAGAGTTCACAACATAAATATTGTCTTTCAAAATCTTGTATTTATAGCCCTCGGCCAGTGTTCTAACGGTTGTCTAACTTTAAGGTCAAACCCCGGACTTGTTTATTTAGACAACTAACTGACTCCCGAAAAAAATGAATTTAGTTACATCGAGTGCATAAAGAACTAACACCATATCGATCCAGATCTAAAATAATCGTTCTAGTTGAAGACTAATTAATTGAGCCTAACTTTTCGATAAACTTATGCAGCTAATTTAACTCGGATAATGATTTGAAACTGATTTGATTTGAGAAGAAACCCAATCTCTCGAGTCTATCTGGAAATTCTGTGTATTCTGTGTATTTTCAAGATCGCTAGCTTTGCTCTCCACCCGAGCCGGTGGGTTCAGTCCAATGGGAACAACTCGCACCTGTCACCAGTTGGATCCGGATACTAAAAGCTTGAATTGTTGTTGGGATTGGTTTTTGGTTGGAGGATATGACTCGCTAAAATCTTGGTGGGTATTGATCTGGGAGAGAGGCCTGGCTTAAGATATTCTGATGGAGAAACGTGATCATTCCTTTCTTCAAATACTCATATCTTATCATATACCTGAAACACCTAACTCTGCACTGCTTTAAAAGATCCTCCCCTTCTTGAACCACTTATTGGAGAGGGGCCTCCATCAACACTAGTTGACCCTAAAGCCATTTAAGTGCTACTACTCCCAGAACCCTTGGAATAAGAGGGTAGATTTTAGAACAGTCTTCAGCAAAGTATGAAATATTAACTATGCAGTAAATAACAGTAAAATGGAAACTAAGATAAATGATACAAATATGGAAAGCAAACCAAATATTTTTCTTCCTTTCTCACATGCAAAAGCTAAATATTTTTATTTATTCACATACAAAAGTAGGGAAAAAATATGTTTTTTTATTTTATTTCTTAAACAAAAGGAGGACAAATGGTGCTATTACATGAATGAATGTCTGTAGATCGGAACCCTCGTAGAAGGTTATTACATGAATGAATGTCTGTAGATCGGAACCCTCGTAGAAGGTTGAGCACTTTGATTGTGTAAAATGAGAGCCTTCACTATTCTTTTAAAGAACTATTTTAGATAGAATTTTGGCCCATAGTATTAAGCAAAAGTGATTATTGACTCATGGTTTTGGTTGGCTTTTAGATTTTTTTAATTTTTTAGGGTTTTTTTAATATATATATATATATATATATATTCTTTTCATATTTTTGAGATTTATTTATTGTCCGAGAATTTTCTTTTATTTAAGTTGATTAAATTATATTTTTGTAAAGAAAAATATTTAAAAAAAAGTTAATGGCTAAATTTTAAAGCCCAAATTTATTTGATGGACTAAATACAAAAATAGGGAGTTTGAAATTTCCAGATATAAAATTTCAAATAAAAATATAAAAAAAAAATAGTTAACCTATTATTTAATTTAAAAATATATATATTAAAAATATTTAACCCAATTGTATTCTTGTAACACAACATAAAATAAAAATTAAGAAAATAACCGCGTCCCCCATTAGAATCCTTAAAAGTCTCCATTCCATTTTTTTGCTTTTTTTGAGTTAGGCTTAACACAGCATAAACAATTAAAAAAATAACACATCCCCACTAGAATAAAAAAAAATAACCGGATCCCCATTAGAATCCTTAAAAGTCTCCATTTCTTTTTTTGCTTTTTTGTGTTACGCTTAACACAACATAAAAAATTAAAAAAATAACTACATTCCCATTAGAATCCTTAAAAGTCTCCATTCTTTTTTTTTCCTTTTTGAGTAAAAAGATTTGGGACAAGTATTTTCAGCTTATCCATCTTGTAAAACCAGCTTTAGTATTACAGAGAGGCGATTTGGGGTGGTTTCCTGTCTTTTCTCCTTCCCATAGGGTCTGTTCACAAAGGTTTTCCTTTAAATTCACCATTATGTGCTATTTAACCATGTCTTTATTTACTCCTTGCAAAACCAATTCAGTGAGAAACGTAGAGTGGGCGGGTTGGTTTCATAAGGTTGGGGGAATCGACATGAGAGTCAAGGCGTACTTAGAAGAAGCACCTAAAGGGTAAAGGTTAATGTTGTCGATAAGACTAAACATAAGTTGGCAGAAAGAAAACAATAAATGTGTTTTTAGACATGTCGTTTGACATTTATTCTTTCTCGTTTTTATGTGTAGCTATACAAAATCGATTCATTAAGAAATGTAGAGTGAGTTAGTTGGTTCCAAAGACAGAGAATAGGCTGTAAGATTTTTCTTCTGATTTGAAGTCATGATATTAATAATCATCTAGTTTAAGGATTAACATTGGTAGACTGTGGATTGCTAGATCTGTCTGAAGTTGTGTAATATTTTTATTATGATTGGAAATCATAATCATCTCACATCTAATTTGAGGATTAAATTTGGTAGATTGTCGATTGCTAGATCTGTTTAAGGAGCTTGTACAACAATTTTCCTGTGATTAGAAATAATATATTAATAATTATTCAAATTTGCATATTTATATGTAATAAGGTTTTTGCTCTCTCGAATCTCGAATTTTTGAAGCCATGTAAGTTTATATTTATGTGATTGTTATAAGCGATTATGCCATTACTACTTGTTGACAATGCCTGATAGCCCTCCCAGAAGAGATTATGCCATAGTTCTTTAAATGGTGGAAAATGTCTCAATAGCGAGCCAAGATAATTCTGCGCACTTCTCATTCTTGTGATATTTTCGATATTATTTATAGAGAATTTAATTAATACGATCAAATGAAAATATTCTTCAATGAGTGAATGTGCTATAAGAAATATATATATTGATGGTTGTATTACAAATTCCTACACTTCCTTTAGATTTCTCGGCCTTGGTGGACCATGTAAATATCTACTATAATTGAGAAGGTTTGGGAAAACGTCCTTTAGATTTCTCGGCCTTGGTGGACCTTGTAAATATCAACTGTAATTGAGAGGTTTGGGAAAATTTGTTTTAATGCAGATTCTTTATATTTTGCTCTTATAAAAATGAGTTTAGCAGTCTATTATTTAATTTGAATTTGTGATACATTGCAACTTTCGATCACACAAGTTAATCTATTTTTCCCTTATAAAAATGAGTTTAGCATTTTATTATTTAATTTGAATTTGTGATACATTGCAACTTTTGATCACAAATCTATTATTGGAAAGTTCAACAAAAGTTTTAATTGAAATGCTTTTAGGTAAATTTGGAAATCACAAACTTTTAAAGTTGTCAAGGATTGGAGATTGCAGAGCAGGTACTTCAATCTATTGTTAAAGAGTTGCAAATCTTTTGAATTGGAATAACTTTCTTTTGAATTGGAGAACTTCTTTAAAATTACAGGTTAATATTTTAATTACAAACTTAATTAATGTTATATGAAATATTGTTAAAAATTTTATAATTTTTTTATTATTAAAAAACGTTTAAAATTTATATTTTGAATTAAAAAAATTCAATGTAAAATAAATTAAGGTTTATATCTCTTACTTAACTTGGTTTGAAGTATTTATATTTTTAAATTAGTTATTCTTATGTTAATGGTATAAAGTATGTAGTGTGGTTATGAAATATGATGAAATCTTGTCTACAAAGGTCTCCATTGGCTTGGTATTGGATGTTATTGTTATATAATTGAAATGATTTGTTTATAGGTTTTCTTATGATGATTTATTTAAAGTTTCAGCAATTTATAATTAAGTTATAATCTTAGGCTAAGACTATGGATAATAGTTTGGTTTATTATAATTAATATAAGTCTTCTTGGCAATATGAAATATGAGAGCATACATAAGATATAGGTTTTGTTTTTAAATAGTTCCACATTTTGAACTTGAATTAATAGACAGAAAATAAATTAACACTAAAGGTGCCTAATCCATCATAAACAAAATATATGAGAATAGCTTGGTTGAATAGAAAAAGATAACGTAACCTTGATAAAAGAAATACATATGCTACTAAACAATGAGTTTAACCTGTAAGTGAAGAAATAAGTAATGCATGAAATATAACCTAGCTTATAGCAGACACTTACTAAATATCCATTCAGAATTCAATCTCCTCTTTTAATAGTAAAACCTGTGTAGTTTGTAAAGAAGAAATCAAGAACATCGTACCTGCAAGATGAAGCTGTTTTAATGGCTGAAATCCTGCACACTCAAATAACCAGCATTAAAAAATTCATAGACATACCTCACCTCTATTTAGATAACCGAATAACTTGGGAACTACCACGTTCCACCCAACCATGAACCAGAACTGAACTGCTTGTTCCAACATGCAAGTACCTTAGAGCTCCTCAGGTAGGGCTTCGCTATGTGGGATATCAGATTTTGTATCAGTTCTCATTTTTTCTCTTAGGAAAAATGTTTTTCAAAAACTCTCTTGAATTATGGAATGAACAAAAGATCCCCAAGCCTCTCTTTGGCTTGGGTTTTTTCCTCTCTTTGGCTTGGGTTTTATAGGTAGATTTCTAGTCAATGGGGCACTTAAATCAAGAGTCATTTCATTTCTTGAAACAACCATTTTCATTTAATTTACGTAATTTTAATATTAAACTTAGGAACCTTTGACTAGTTCCTATTTTGACTCTTGTAGGTATTTTAAAATTTAATTATCATTAGTAATAATAATAACATATGGATCCTTTCTTTATTACTTATAGCTTTTAATATTATTACTATTCTTACTCTTTATACATATCATGTATAAATTATATATATATATATATAACATTTGTCAACATTTTATCCTTGGGTATCATATAGCATGATGTATAGCATGATCCTTAAGCATATGACACTTTTCTTTAAATTAGTTATTCTTATGTTAATTGTATAAAGTATGTAGTGTGGTTATGAAATATGATGAAATCTTGTCTACAGAAAGTTTCCATTGGCTTGGTATTGGATGTTATTGTTATATAATTGAAATGATTTGTTTATAGTTTTTTTTATGATAATTTATTTAAAGTTTCAGCAATTTATAATAAAGTTATAATCTTAGGCTAAGACTATGGATAATAGTTTGGTTTATTATAATTAATATAAGCTTCCTTGACAATATGAAATATGAGAGCATAGATAAGGTATAGGTTTTGCTTTTAAATAGTTCCACGTTTTGAACTTTAATTAATAGATAGAAAATAAATTGCAGAAGAATAGAATCCAAACCCTCCTATAGATAACACTAAAGGTGCTTAATCCATCATAAACAAAATATATGAGAATAACTTCGTTGAATAGAAATAGCTAACGTAACCTTGATAAAATAAATACATCTGTTACTAAACAATGAGTTTAACCTGTAAGTGAAGAAAGAAGTAATGCATGAAATATAACCTAGCTTATAGCACACACTAAATATCCATTTAGAATTCAATCTCCTCTTTTAATAGTAAAACCTGTGTAGTTTGTAAGAAAAAAATCAAGAACATCGTACCTGCAAGATGAAGCTGTTTTAATGGCTAAAATTCTGCACACTCAAATAACCAGCATTAAAAAATTCATAGACAGATCTCACCTCTGTTTATATAACTGAATAACTTGGGAACTACCACGTTCCACCCAACCATGAACCAGAACCGAACTGCTTGTTCCAACATGCAAGTAGCTTAGAGTTTCTAAGGTAGGGCTTTGCTATGTGGGATATCATATTTTGTATGAGTTTTTTTTTTTCTCTCAGGAAAAGTGTTCTCCAAAAACTCTCTTGAGAATAATCAGGTAGAATTATGGAATGAACAAAAGATCCCCAAGCCTCTCTTTGGATTGGGTTTTTTCCAAGTTCTTTGGCTTAGGTTTTATAGGCACATTTCTAGTCAATGGGGTAGTTAAATCAATAATCATTTCATTTCTTGAAACAACCCTTTTCATTTAATTTACGTAATTTTAATATTAAACTT
>LPNX010253043.1:18298-29819 GCA_001517045.1 Pseudotsuga menziesii | reverse complement strand
ATAATAATCCAAGCTACCAATACATTAATTACGACTTAATGCAAATTATGAATATCCCATACTAAATCTATGTTAAGAATCAACGAAGACCCTTAATGGTGTGTACAATTAAACCTCCTCCCATTAACTAAGTATTATCTTAAAACTAATTAACAAGTCAAGTAAATCGAAACTCTATATGGTCCACAATTTATAAATATTTATGCTAGTACCTTTTACAAAATCATAAACAATAATACCATAGCCAACGTTATAAACCATGGCATAAATATAAAAATTCAATCCATCTAAGATTATCATAATCCACATAATAAGAATCGTAACTCCATAAATTTCAAATCCGAACATAAATAAAAACTACACTAATTATTTCATAAACAGAAATAATTTAATAACCAAGGATTTGCATCAAGGTCACATGAACAAATCCCGTAGACACCCATTTCATTTTCACATACCTAAAAACGGTGCTCATTATATTAAAAATCATAATAACATTATACACAATAATCCATTTATAAACCTCATCACAAAAAATAAACCAAGATTGAATCCTATGAGGTTTTTTTGTTATTACACAGAGCCACACTATACACAGTTGGTATGTGGGTTGTATCTAAAACTAATCCTTTAATACATAGGTCGTAAGACCCTTATAAGCCATACACCGTATAATCTATGACCTCTGCCTTCTTTATTCAAAGAATTAAATTCTCTAAAGAATTACAAACCATGTTATAAAATAAACAATAGTATGCCATACGTTTTCATTTCCACATTATAAACCCAAACTGTAAGTCTAAAATCTATTATTTATCGCAGCCACAATGGTGGGTGCAAACGCCCTTCACGACGTGGCCCCAAAATCCATTAGCGTTTACTGTTTAGTCATCCATGTAACCATTATAATCAATGAAGGTAATTGCCACCCGAATAATAACCAAAGATTGAAATGTAGCAGTATAATAAAAATCAACCTAGAACTAATTTACACACAATATTCATAAAGTCGTAACCAATTTACATAGTCGCCACTTGTGGCCATTGCACCATTGCAAGAAATGGTTCTATCGTGGTTAATAATGTGATTCAAAATATGATTTATAAAGATTATACACAGAGCTTATCATGGAACCAATTTTCTCCTCACAACAAAACTCATATTATTTACAAAAATCAAATCTGTACAAACTCAGACCTGAAGGCCAACAAAAACCCACAACTTAAACCCCAAGTATATCGCTACATATAATGCATAGTGATAATGGAACCAGACTCCATTAAACCCCAACCAAGACAAATTTCAAAACCCAATTCTAAATCCAATAACATACGAGTAATGACTTGTTACCAGGATTACCATAAGGGTAATGTTTTCCCAGAACTCATTTTTCAAAGCTACGAACCAGACATTTTTCCTCGCCAGCTATGTGACCCTGCGAAAGGACAATATCACGATGAGAAGTAAGCTATGGGGTTACAAGCTCTAGATTACATGTTTCTAAGAAAAAATGAATCCACACCTAACCTTCCTTTCGAGACTAGTGAGGTCGTCCTCCTTCATCCACACTAGAGCCAAGATCAAACAACAAACAAATGAAATGACCAAGCCCATCGTGAGCCAAGCCCTAAGCTTGGGCTGCGACACACCCCAATGCACATTAATGACTCCAACCTGTTGGCCATTATCAAACTCTAAAACCCACATCTTTATAGTCCTATGTGTTACCAATTTGAATGCCACCATTTCCATACAAGGGACTAAACCCCAATGTGCAAAGTCTTAAACCCATTGCCTATAGCTTAAAACTCTATATATATATGCGCCACCCAAAGTTAATACAAGGTCAAAGTTAACACATGAATCACATACACTAGGTCTTAAACCTTAGAATCTTATGCATCAAACTCTTTAGGCTCTAAGCCTAAGACCATGGCATATGCAATATGCCATGGTATGTTGTATACACATAATCCAAGTTTCATTTTTAACCAATGATAGTTGAACCTGTAAAGGCATAAAATAATAGTATAAGTTAATTACGTCTCATAGAATAAACATGTAATACAAATGCTAGGGTATTCACAATAAATAAGATTTATACTGAGAATAATAAGTTCCCTTAAAATACCAAGTTTGTATCATAGAATGTTAGGTGTGGTAAGAACCTTGTCAATAATACCATCCTATAAAGGACAATAATAACGATCGATTGGTGTCACTACTTGTGAGCATAATGAACGAGTTAATCAAGCATTATGATTTACGTAACAAGTTTACCGTTGCTAAATGCACTTGCACATCAACAAGTTAAGAGTGCTTTAGTTTAATAGAACTAACTAAGCTCGCTAGACAAGTAGAAACTTTACCTCTCAGACAGTCACATGGGGGAACTAGTCCCACCACTCCACCCACTTTGGTTCCAAGAACAATTTTAAGTTAGAACCACATAAATAACAAGTAAACACATGATGAAATTAATGAAGTACATAATCAAGTAAACTGCACATACACAATGATGGATAAACATAAGAATAGCTTACTAAACAACATTACGACATCTTAAGTAAAAATAGTAAATAGACCAATAATCATAACTAAAGAAAATAAGTAGGACATAAGAAGAACTTACGAAAATTCAGAAGTACATTAGAGTACGACACATTCCGCAAGATTCAATAAAAACCATAATATGTTGTTTTTAACTAGCCTTATAATTATTTTTTATTTTCAATTTTAGGGACATTAAAGGGTGATCACTCAATAATGTGATTGGGATGAGGAATCCCAAACATAAGAGTGTCATTTTCCATACCCCTTCTATGGACGGATTACAAAAATCCTTAAGCAACACCAAAAACCACTTAATGAGGAACATATAAACCATATTTAATCACCCACAAACATTTCTCTTCAATGAAACCTCCCTTAAAAAACGTTTCATTTTCAATTTAAACAAACCCCAAAAGACACCTAGTAAAACAATATTCCTATATAGGTGTATCATTGTTTTTAACTTTAGGAAAGGAGGGGCATAGTCCATTAGAGGGAGAACCTTTAACAATCCATTCCTTGGTAGGAACGCCCTCATAAAACACTATCCATGGAGACAATTAAATTTTATAATTAACACAAATTAACCACATGCTAGATTCTCTTAATTTATCTTTTCATCTATAGATAACCATTATGAATGAAGAGCAAGGCTTTTCTCATTTTTTTGGTGAAGAAGGATGCACAACGTCCAATAATCATATTATACCAAGTGGAGTTTGAAGGCCCATTCAAATCATGTTAAAACCGACCATACATGTGAATATTCATTTTTAAAATGTCCTCTTACAAAATAGTCCAATAATATCCATAATAATATGAATGTTTATACACCATAGGGAAAATTATTGAGCAATAGTTATTTAGTCCGTCCAAGAGAAACTACTAGCATCCCACTAATCCATTTAGTAAAAAAATCATCTTCTTAATCGATCATCATCCCTGAGAAAGAGGAATGTTGAAAATCCATACACACTTCACTTTCCATGCCTACGTAGTCCTTCTCGTCAATCCCCATCCTATCCAGCTACCTAGCATCTCCCACTTCACAATGACGACTAAATTTCTCCGTGCTTCCTAGATAAATTTTATGATAAAGGATCGTACAACTTGGAAACTAGTGGGATATGAAGTCATATAGGATAGACCAAATTATCGCTTGATACTACCAATATGTTATGCCATGAGGAGGCAATGCCTCAACAAAATTTGTTAAGAAGCGCATACCTTTGGACATCAACCCACCAATTTAAGGTACCCAAGATGTTACATCGGTGTAAATATATTTCAATCCGAATTATAGGAAATTTCATCTCAAAATGAGCCTTTCAACCCTAATTCAAATTCCATGTCATCATGTGTTAGCCAATGAAATGGATTTAAAATTGAAATATCGTATAGGTCTTAAACATTTTTTAAATATAAATTTGGGGATAGGTGAATTATTTTAATAATATAATTTTGTCTACCCGCTTCCCAAGGTGCCCAAAATTATTTTGGATATTGAAAATGAAATTGATATGCTAACCAATTTTAGGTAATACTTCTCCCATTTGTAATATATAATAGTAAAAATAATTAACATCAAAACTAATATATAATAATATTACTTGATCCAAAACATTTAACTCGGTTAAAAAATATTACATGGTGCAAAAATATTACTTAGTGAAGTACCCATCCATGTTTTAGGTAGTACATGACCAATATATAATATATAATAATAGTAATTAATATTATAACCAATATATTATTGTAATAATATATTATAATAACCGTGAAAAGTTCCATCCATATTCTAGGTAATATGTGACCAATAAATAATATATAATAGTAATAGTAATTAATACTATAACTAAAATATAATTATATTATGTTATAATTAATATTTTATAATAACCACCAAAAGTTGGGTCTAATAACTTTCAACTAATATATAATATGTATTTAATCTATAATAATAACTAACAACATAACTAATATACACATCATATTTTAGGTGATATGTAACCAATATATAATACATAATAGTAATAGTAATTGTGCCGAGAGGCGCTCTACAGCCGAGTATGGGGGAGATGTTGTAACGTGATGTAATGTTAGTAATGTTTGTAACATGTCGACAAAAAATAATAGTGATAGTGAATATTATGGAGAGATTTTGTAACACAAAATAAAAAATAATATCACTTTCGTAATGCTATTTTTATTAATAAAAAATAATTTTTTTAATAACCCAAAATAAATTTCGGCCACAAAAACAATCTAATATGGGGGAGATGTTGTAATCTTCCTACCTAACAAAAAAATTTAATTATGCATAAAAAAAATGTGTTGGTCAAGAAAAAAACATAAAATTGAATTATTCACAAAAAAATGTTGGCCTTGCACATGATTTTAAAACCATGTGCAAGGCATTCTAAACAACCCATGGTTTTATTGTAAATGGTTTAGGAGGCTTTGCACATGGTTTTTAAACCATGTGCAAGGCCTCCTAAACAACCCATGATTGTTGGAGGACCTTTCATATGGTTTTAAAACCATGTTTGGGGAAATGATGCAATGTTCGTTCCTACCAAAATAAAAAATAATAAAAAATATTATATGTCCGCCATAAATAATATTGAATATTAATAATAATAAAATTATATGTGAACCTTAAATAAAAAGAAGTGTCTTTTGGTTTGAATCAAATCAATGGTTACCTAAGAAGAAGTTTGCACCTCAAGAGATTTGATCCATCTTGGTGCTTGATAGAGCCTAGGTTTTTTATCTACGCTCGTTAATATTATCAAATATTTCATAATAACTAGTAAAAAATGGGTTTAAACACTTTTAAGTAATATCATAACTAAATTTTTTAACTAATATATAATAATATTATATTATAATTAATATTTTATAATAACTGTCAAAAGTTGATTCTAATAATTTTTAACTAATATGAATATTTAATACCTATATTATAATAATAATATTATACACCATAAAAGTCAAATAAATTTTAAGATGAAATTGTGTATTTAATTTTATTTCCTAATTTTGGGTGAAAAAAATACATCGAACTTCATCCTCATACATTGATTTTAATATAAAACATATATTTAAGGTAGCTTTGATAAAAGGTGAAATAACCCTTGGGAGCTTCGATAAAAGTGAAATAGTATTAAAAATTTCCTACATGACATTTTTTTATTATTTTCCTTAGGAGGCCCATTTTTAATCCAAATTTCCTCTAATAGTCTTCCCTTATTCTTAAAATTATGCAAGCATCCATAGGGTGGAATTTATCCCCACCATACTTTGTCCATAAGTATGAACATAAATCTACCAAATTGTTCCCTACTAGGAATCCAACTAGAGACATAACATATATGTTATTCCTAAAGAATCCTACTCACAATAGTGAATTTTACAACAAGCATAAGGTCTTTGTTCTTTTAGAAGAGTTTAAATTTCATATGATTCAAACACTAATTACACATAGACATTGGTGAAATTCCCATACCAAACATTACAATAGGATACCTTACTATAACAAATGGATGAGTGAGGGTCCAAGTAGGATGGATCCAATTAGGAGGATCTTCAATATCAACCAACCAATGTATTATGATCACTAATATTAAATTGGGAGGCCTTACAATATATGTTATGAAGCTTTATCAGTATTTACCAACTCTTTGGTAGATTGAGTTGATAACTAGGAACTATATACAAAGATTATTCACCATTTCAAACTCAGATAGAAATGAAATTCCATGAGTAATCCCATGAAAATGGGAATAACACAATATATTCCCAAGGGAGTTAATAATCAAACATTGAGAAAAGGTGATAAGGGGTATAATTTCTATAACATACCCATATAACCACTGAGAAATTCCATAATGCGTAAATTTTCAACATCACATAAAACATAAGCCATAAGTCAAAATCCCTTTACTCATTTTCTATCATATCTTCAACACAAAAAAAATACAAATGACTCCTTGAAATTAGCCTTGAGAATATTATCCTAACTCTTTTAACTTGTTTGATTCTAAATCTTAAGCTTAAACATCTTCTGCAACAGGCCTTCTGTAATGGATTTTGTCTCCCACAACTCCACATCCTCAATGTGGGTTGCAGGTTACGAAAAGTTATGTAGAATATTACTTTTTTCCTTCCTCGATTCTGTTTCCACAATGCGGATTACAGAATATATACTAACCCTTATCGATTTCCCTTCCGCAAGGCAGATTGCGAGTTGTGCAAGGTACTTAAATTCTCTACAAATTGACCTTCCTCCTTTCTGGTTCCACAATGTGGTTTGCGGATTGCAGAAAAACTTAAATCTCTTACAAATTTACCCTCTGCCTCACCTCTTCTGCAATGCGAATTTGTGGGTTGCAGAAACGCTCAAATTCTTTATACATATACCTTCTTCCTTTTTGTTTCCCCAATGCGGATTGTGGAAGGCATAAACACTAAAGTTATTTACCAATATACCTTTTTGCGAAAGTGGAAACCATTAATTTATTTACTAATATACCTTCCAACTTTCCTCTTTTGCAATGCGGATTATGGATCATGGAAGGTACATAAAAAATTCCCAAAAATTCTTCCGCAATTCTGCCTCAGTAATGCATATTGTGGATTTCAAAAGTACTTAAATTTCTTAGGAAGATTAAGCTTTTGCATACCTTTTGGCCCAAGATTTACACTTAGATTTTCTATATTGTCTTGCGAAAAGCAAAGGGTTGTCATCCTTAGATAGTTTCACTTCCTTAGGCAGTGTTTGTCACTTCGGATGAGTTTAGACGTAGGAATTTAAATGGGTTTTAGTAGTTTAGTTTCTTATGAAACTTTAGATAAAATACTCCCCTTCTGCAGGTTCGCCATCCATTTAAGGGTTAGGTAATGTACATGGAACTCACTAAGCCGGAAAGTTTTAAATACAAAACAAGCATTTAAATTTCCCTACAAGGGATCCCTTACACCTGGGTATTCACGGTGAAGTATAGTCTTACATAAAACAATAAAACATCAAATATATCTTCCATGATACGGATCATAATGAAGGAAACAATAAAATATCAAGTATGTATTTTAATTCTCCATATCTTAATGCAGGAATCGATAAAGTATTAAATACATTTTTCATGTTCCATAACATAACGCGGGAATCAATAAACTATCAAATACAATTTTCATGCTCTGGAACTTAACGGAGGCAACAATAAATTATCAAATACATCTTTGAATGCTCCATATCTTAGCACGGGAAGAAATAAACTATCAAATACATTTTTGGACATATACAGATATACCCTGAGCTCAATAGTCTACAAGAATTTAAACATATAAAGGAACCTGGCGTTGATGACTGGAAATTACCAGGTACTGATAGTAGGAATTCTCCACAACAACCGCTCCCAATTAGTTCTCTTATTGTTTGGTATGGGGAATCTGCCTGGTTTGCGGTCCGACTATAGTAGAGTTAAGTAATGGTTAAAATATGTTTTATGCTTTATAATGATATGCAAGTGCCTAAATTTAAATGCAGTTTGATAAGGAAGTAAAGGGTTCACAACGTGATGCATAGGTTCTTACCTCCCATCTTATCTCCTTTGTTCCTGAATCACATAAATCAAATAACAACTAAGCTAAACCTATCTAATACTAACTAACCTATACCTAGGGAGAAAATTATTATTTATGTGAGTAATGTACTGTATGATATGCACAAAGAATATTACACGTAGCTGATACAATTCAAAACACATGAATAGAGTAGAAACATAAACAGAGAGATAGCTCAATGTTGATTAAAAATTAATTGCTCAATTTGTTTCTTAAGCTTCATCAAATAGCAGGAAATCATTCAGAACATAGAAGTAATTCATAAGTCAGAACGATCTCACAGGTTCGCAAAGTAAGATGAAATAGAAATAATTCTACATTCAACCATCCACATAGCATGCATTTGAAACTTGAACAGTTCCTTCTCGAGTAGAAAAAAAATCATTCCTTATTTATTATAAAAAGAAATAGTTCTTCTTACATAAATCCTTGCACATAAGAAAGCATGGAAAAGTCCTTTCTCATTCAATTTTACCTATACTTATATATTTCTAGATGACATTTGATCTCTCTGCCCTTTGGGATTCCTTTACAATTCGGTTACAAAAGGATTTGTCATCTAGTGTGCTCGCTAATTAAGACAAAAATATAAATATTACAAAATACATTTCCCATGTGTCAATAAGACAAAGCACTTCAAGTGGACCTCACTAACTCATCAATAAACTAATTCCATCCCATAGAATCCATAACAATTTTCTCAAAGTCTGATGGCTCCAAAAATATGACAGCAACTTCGTGGTTGGGAACCTGAGCCTTTATGTTAGCGATTCTCGCTGGAAGTACTTGGAGCTAAAATTCCAACTGACAGTTGTTTACTACTTCTTGAGCAATTACACTTTTGACCACCATTTTGTCCAATATTTTATTCAGTTGTATGCCCAACTCATCTTCTTGCAATCTAGCATGCAATTGTTTCAAATGTTCTTGATGTGCAGGAAGCTCATCTAACCTTTTCTTGGAGGATGTTTGGCACCTATTCTAAGTTGTAATTACCTTCTCACAAAAATCCATGCATTAGTCCTTAGTTTTTTTGACTGCCTCTACCAACTTCTCAACAGCTTTATTACCAAAACCTATCAACTCGTATTCAAGCTTCATTCTCTCCAAATCTTTCACTAGTGTATTTCTTGGGGGCTCCTTGGTTGTTTCCAACCATGTGAATATTCCTGGAATGATTTCGATGGCATTCTGAATTTTATCTCTGAATTGAGAAGCTTTGACTGAGATTTATTACAATCGATCTTTTACTTTCCTAACCTTCAAAACCTCCTATGTGCTATAGACTTGCATCTGATATATTTTTCTCCTGAGCATAAGAGAATGCCTTGTCAAAGGTGCTATGTCTATTCTTTGTTCATTTGCTACTTTCAACAACAGCTCCAACGATATTTTTTGAGCCTCTAGTGAGACCACTTGGGCTTCATATTGTCCCACCTTCTGTTCAGTCGTAGACTTCTATGTTTTCAATTCTAAAATTTTATTTTCCAACTCCCCTTTTTCCTTAATCAGGTTCATGTTAGATTTCTCCAAAGTTTCTCGCTCTTCTCTGAGAATTTGGTAATATTGCTACAACTTTTCATATTCTAAGAGAGTATCTTCATACTTTCTCTTAGATACTCTGTAGCCTCTTTCCTCTTTCTTGAAAATTGCTTTCATCTCGATCATTTTTCCCTTGAACTGCTGAAGGGTCTCTGTGAGTTTGTCAATATTGTGAGCATTTTCATATGCAGATGCAATTCCCATGCAATCCAATTGCTTTGGATTATCTTCAATATTTTTCACAACTGTTCTCTCTATGACTATGGTGAACTCAGGTCGGTCTCCCCTTTCCATAGTCTTTTCTATTCTCCAAACGATTGACTTCATTTTTGGATCGAACTGTATGTCCTCTAGACATGCCACATCATACTCTTTAGATGGGGTAAATGGTTCTAACCCCATTTCAACTATGGGAAGATGTAAACCTCTAAGTATGGTTCCTGAAGTGGATTGGGGGTCTTCTGGGTTATCTCGGGTAGGGATTTACTCTTGGTATTTTCCACCTACGTCTTCTTCATTTTTCTTACTTTCTTTTTCGGTGCAAAATTCTAGGTGTTATCCTTCTAGTCCTCGATTCAAAGCTTCTTGCGCTATGGCCTTTTCTAGCTCAACAATATTACCTTGGATGAATTCTTATTTCTTTCCATTTTCTTCCTTGGTAGCTTCTTCTTCTTCTTCTCATCGTTTTTCCTCAACTAAGAGTTTTTTCGCTCCTGTTGGTAATCTGCAAGCACTCTCTTCCTTGGCCTTCTTTGGAGCTTATTCCTCTTTCTCATTCAATTTTGGATTCCCTTGTATAACATGTTGGATTCCCTTGTATAACATGGTATTTCTTCAGTACTTGATGAGATATAGAAATTCAAGATTTCATTTAATCACTTGTAAATAAGTGACATGAGATCAATATTTTACTCAAGTCGTTTCTACTCGAAATCGTTAATTCTTTTGAGTAACTCCTAGTGCTTATCCACATACCATACTCAATGCTAAAAATAGGGACTTACAAACTTATTGCAATTCCAGAGCTCCTTGCTCAACACTAAGGCTATGATGTACTTGTAGGATACCCCTAGGGATACAATGGCCAAGGATCCGATGTTTGAGAGCTTATGCTCAACATCAACTTGGAAGGCTTCAGGGCTAATGCCCAACACTTCCAATTATCTTTTAGTGTGCTTTAGAGCTTCATGCTCAACACAAAGGTTTTCATAATTCATGTGTTCAAGAGCTCTTCATTTAACACAACATAAACACTCATGTGCTCCAGAGATTCTCTCTGAACACAACATAAACACTCATGTGCTCCAGAGCTTCACTCCCAACACAACATAAACACTCATGTTCTTGACAGCTTCTCGCCCAACACAAACGTTCAAATACTCATGTGCTCTAGGTCTCATCGCTCAACACAAAACATCTCACCAATCATGTACTTCACCGTCCATGCCCAACACATAAAATTATACATAAAACATATGTGATTGGCTTACGCCCAATATATGAAATATTAACTATGCAGTAAATAACAGTAAAATGAAAACTAAGATAAATGATACAAATATGGAAAGCAAACCAAATATTTTTCTTCCTCTCTCACATGTTTAAGCTAAATATTTTTATCCACATACAAAAGTAGGGAAAGAATATGTTTTTTTATTTTTTTATTTCTTAAACAAAAGGAAGACAATTGGTGCTATTACATGAATGAATGTGTGTGTAGATCAGAACCCTCGTAGAAAGTTGAGCACTGTGAGTGTGTAAAATGAGAGCCTTCACTATTCTTTTATAGAACCATTTTAG
>LPNX010253026.1:0-12320 GCA_001517045.1 Pseudotsuga menziesii | reverse complement strand
AAAATATGTGGAGATATTACAATTGGAGAGGTTGTATAAGGAAAATATACATGTCTTTCTATTGATAAATTACTAATCTCGAGCCCTCTTCCAATTTTCTAGAGCCATGAGTTATCATTGATTCATTTTTCATAATGCATTCCTTCACTTGCATGCATTTGGATGGAAATAATGATAGGTATAGCATTCCTTAGATGTGAAACAATAGCAATAGAGGGTGCAATAATAAATTCCACTATAGAGCAAGTAAAATCATGTAATCTATCAAACCCTCTCATCCATGGATTGGGTACTGATGCACCATCAAACAATGCCTTGAACTTAGTGCAAGACTTTAAAAATATCTATAAGCATAATGATGTGAGATCTTATTTATCTATTGGAGAATATTTCGTCATGTAGATTTGATATGTTTATCCCAAATCAATTTTCTAGCTACATTTGATCATTTGTTTGTGAAGCTCCATTGATCTTTCCTATGTGTAGGCATAGAGTTTCTTAACTAAAAACATTGAACCAGTCATACCTTTCTCAATAATCCATTTAGGATTAATTTATCATCGGTGAAAGAGATAAAATAAAGTGACGAATTTGAATGGATGTACCTATGCAATTTTGAGATGACTCCACCTGTTATCCTCGCTGATTTTAATAAACAGTCCAGTGAATCAGTCAAACAATCCATAAAAATGTAGTTTTGACGTTAAATTATTCTTTTTACCCGCCATTAATATTTTATTGGCTGTAAAATATAGTAGAGGGACGAGAGAATGGCCCAACAAATCGAAGACTGAGAGGGCCACTTCATCGCTCTACCTAAAGGACAATATTGTAGTCCTTGCAAATTAATGCTTTCCTAATTAATTCAATTATATTATAAGGAAAGTTGTGTAGTATACGTATCGTTCCAAGGATACTTAAGAACTGACATATTGTGAAATAATCCGTTATCAAGCCAAGCTTAGCAAAATGTTCAGAAGGTGAGATATTTGTTGTGAAGAAATATGTACAATGAGTGAATGTAATAAGGTAGGAAAAGATAACCGGCATATGAGACATATTCCATATCATGATGAAATAACCGATCGAAATGGACAAGATAACCGATCCACCATATCATATTTGCCTGGATCCTATATAATTCACTTATTACGAGTGAATTAATAATTGGGAAAGAGCCATATTTTGGTGGATCGGTTAACCTCTGTAACATTTGTATTTCTTTTGGAATATATATATTGTCTTTTGTATGGTAGGCTAAGATAACAGGACATATTCCATTGCTTGTATTATTACCAGTGCTAAGATCCATACAATGATTATAGCAATGGCATTGTTGATTATCTGGGCAAGATATATACAACATATTTAAACTTGTATATATATACATCAGCACCCACAAATTTCACTTGCTATCAATGTACATAAACATTGTACCCTAGCCATAGGCTCATGTGCAAGATTGGAAGGCTATACTACTCCTATAATGGAGAACACGGTGCTAAATCTCGATCCTGTATATCATTGTTTTTTCTCCCAATTTTCTACAAAGACAATGGTCGCCAATTAATATATTAATGCGGTATATTCTCTCAATAATTATACACATAATATTCTTTAATTGATTTTTTTTTAATGAATTATACACATAATATTTCAGCAAATAGTTCTTCCACCACTTAACTTAACTTATGGGACAAACAAATCCTTAAGATATTATAACAATTTATATGAGAAGTAAAAATAATGCTTTAATATAGTATAAGAATTTATATGAGAAAATAAGATATTATAATCATGCTTATTCTACACCATCTACTAATGAAATATTAATGTATATAGTTATAGGTATTTGCCTATTCTATGATCAGTAAAAAATGAATTTAGTTAGTATCCCATCTCATCAAAAGCTATTTGATTCTACAATGTGCATTCTACAAAGTGATCCATGAGATCATCAGAAGCTATTTGATTCTACAACATGATCCATGAGATCATCAGAATCTATTCGATTCTACAACGTGCATTCTACAACTTGATCCATGAGATTATGACTGAAAATTATATCAAGGTTCCAAGTAATTTAACCCAATTTCACTAATTAGCTAGCAATCTAATAATAGCTAGAAATATTAGATTAAGTCAATTTCGTCGTTATTATGAATTCTCATACCCGAGTTATATCAACCTAATTAGTCTACATGTTCCAGTTATATCAACCAAAATCATAGTATTTAAAGTTCCAGTTTTACTTCATTGAGGTTGTTATTGGTTCTTTAAGGGAAAACACATTTGATTACTTGTTACAATATTTGAATATATACAATGGGTTGGTAGTTTGAGTTTTGGGTAGGGACTACAGGACTCCCATTCATATCATACAAAACCCGTTACAGGACTCTCATTCATACTATACATAACTTGAATAACAATCCGACAAGCCAGCAGTACCATCGAAATTTTTACATAGAGGTGAACATAACAACTTTACCTGCTGAGAACAGAGACTCGAAGGATTTGAAACTGGCATCTTCCTTAATATCACTTCTAAAAACACACAGAATCCCCTCATACTAAGCATCATAGTTTACCAAATAGAAAACATCCTCGGTTGCCACCTTCCAGGTTTATCACACTCGGCTCATCTTGACCCGAGTGTGTCCTCGTTTTCCTCCTCCCTAGAGATTGTGTGTTCGTTCTACACAGTTTTCACCAACAAACTATCCCATTTCTTCTAGAGTGTTCCATTTGGATATTTATGGTGCTAGCTAAGGAATCTCATCGGAATCCTTTCATCCCCATACTCTTTAGCACCGTGTTCTCCATTATAGGAGTTGAGGCCTCCTTGCTCCTCGAATCTGCCATTTGTTGCATAGTTCCTTAGAGTGCCATTAGCCAGTTCCACGGGCATGTTGTTGAAGAACAATCCCATGTCGGCTTCCTTTTAGGATTTCACATGCACTAACCATTTTGATGTGAAAATGTCTATATGGCAAGGTGCACTTAGCGCAAGAGCTCAAAATGGCCTTAACTGCTTTAACTACCTAACTTGGGAAACATCCTCTACCTCGTAGGGAAACTTCCTCAAAAGCTATGGTTATTGATGACTAATTTCCACTTTGATTAACCGAATGTGTATCAACAAACCTACTAAAAAGCAATCATTATTAATGAAAAATGCCAAATTAGGATCGAGGTATGCCACTACATGGCCATGTCAATTATATAGTCCTGAATGCTTTTCCAGACTATACTAAGGCTTCAATGTTAAAGAAATTCATAAATCTATGCTAAAAAAATCATAAATGTAAGGAATTTTTCCAACTTTAATTAAGTGAAATTCATAAATCTATGCTAAAAATTTCATAAATCTAAGGAATTTTTCCAGCTTAAATTATGTGTCTTTGTTGTTCAAAGTTTCTGCTATCCTTTTTTATCTCTTTCTCTTTTAAATATCCATCCTTGCTTTCCCATATAAAAGGTGGTGATAGTACCAGCGAAATCACCAGGAAACAATGTTATTTGCATACTTAAATGCCCAAATAATTATGTCCCCTTCCATTCAAATCCAACACTGGTTTAACCCATATTTCATCTAACCCGGTTATCCCAACTAACTGATAAAAAGATAGTACAGCCCATAAATATGTAGAAATATTTGGAATGTGTAATAAAGCTTACCAAACTATTTGTGGAGGAGAAACTTGGCCTCCTGATCGTCATGGAATTGATTGATGTGGTTTGCACCCTAGCTGGAAACATATTGTTGTGGGAGGGCACACTCATTGGCCCGTCCAAGCCAAGACAATTTAATGGAATAGGAGAATAAGAAACATACCCAAAAACTGAGCAATTATATTTTAAGAGGCCACTGGATAACTCTTCTCGTAGTTGCCTAAAACTGCTCGACAAAGCCACCATTTTGCAACGCTTCTACGACAGCCTCACGCTCTCCACTTGGAAAAGCGCAACTTATTTTACTGTGTATAAGTGATTATTTCAATTTTACCGTGTCTGAGTGATTATTTCATTTTTTATGGAACAACCCCTTCAACTGTTGGACGGAGCCTTTTACTGTGTAAGTGTTTGATTATTTCAATTTTTTCCTGCAACACGCCCTTCGCCCTTCAAGTGATGGACTAAGCCTTTTACGCCCTTCACGCCCTTCAATTGATGGATGGAGCCTTTTAATGCGTTAGAGTGTTTGATTGTTTCAATTTTTTCTTGGAACACGCCCTTCAAGTGATGGATGGAACCTTTTACTGTGTATGAGTGTTGGACAGATTAATTACTTCGTTTAAACTGGTCAATGTAATGGAACACGCTCTTCAACTGGCAAACAAAGCCTTTTACTGTGTATGAGCGTTGGGTAGGCTAATTATTTCCTTTAAATTGGTTAATGTAATGGATGGATCATATTAGTTAAGGACCTGGCTTTCTCTAAATGTGTTTTCCTTTTTCCTTTTGGTTTTTATGTTGTATTGGTTTCGTTTCCAGTGCAAGGGATATTGTGTATGGTTTTACTTTTTCTGGGGAGGGATTTCGCATTTTGGATGCTTGTAAAGACTAAATTCAAGTGTCAAGATGAATGTTTCCCTCACAACTAATCCACGACATGTTTGTTTATGGCAATTATGGCAATGATTATAGCTAGCCACTACCAGCCAAAGTAGCCTAGTCCTGGCTAAGGGTAGGCGGAAGATGAGAATTGGTTGATTTTCTCTCTTTCTATTTCAACTAATTTTCCTCTGTTTCCATTTGTACCGATTTTCCTCTGTTTCCTGTTTTCTTACCAATTTTCCAATTTTCGTGTTAATTTCAGCGGTTTCTCCATAAAAGAACTTTATCAAGATCCATTGAATGAATTTATAATGTCCATATTCATACTGTACTGAGTTTTGGAGGAAAACTGAAAGTTAATTTTGGGTAAACCCCACCATTTCATTAGCACTAACTCCATTAGCATTGCACCTTTTCATTACACTTTATCTCTCACATTAATGTTTTATACAAAAAAACATTGTTATACATGTGCATAGAGCTAAATTGGCAAACCATGACTAATTTAACTCTTCCACTTTTTTTTTATGGCAATCTCCGCCATTTCAACACTAAAAGCATTGCACCCAACCATGCATGCGCTGTATTGCAAAGGGCTTAGTGTTCTCTTACAAAACCATGGTTTTGGACTTTAAGCACTCGTTACAAAACAAAAGGCGTTGCTCCTAAACTTCGTTTCTTGCGAATGTGACCAAGACTTTACAACCATACTTCTGTCGCAATGCGCAAAGGTCTCTTACCATAACCTTGCCCTTCGCATATGACTAATGCACCTTGACCATAGTCTTACTGCATTCCAAAAAACCCAATTCTGTTCCTTTGACTCTGACTGCGACGTACCCTGCTATCCATGGATCAAAATGATGTTTGATCTCAACCTTCAGCTATGCAAACTCCTTATCAAGACCCCTCTTCACCATTGATTTTCCTTGTAACGCACATACACGGTCGATTTAACTATGTAAGACTTATAATAACCTCTGCACAACAAGAAGACTTAGTTTCTTCCCTCATACGTGCTCTGCACGACCCCAATATCGATCTGCCTGCAATTCTTGTAATATACACATGAATTCTAAAATTCTTATCAATTCAATTAGAATTTCACTGGACACAAACAATATAATGTAGATTAACCTAGAATCGTTTCCAATTAGGAATAAACTTTGATCAACAATTCCTTTGTGCGCAAAACCATTATGCAGACTGTGGTTTCTCTGTGTAAATTAATAATTTTGATAATGTAATTGTAAACTTCACAATTTATAAACAGGAAATCAATTTCAAAATACCAAGAAACGTTCTCAAGCTTATTTTTTTCTCAAAAGATCAATACATTTAGAGATTCAAGTCTCTATGCATGCTCCAAGAATTTAAATTCCGAGCTCCCATCTCATCTATACTCCAAGCTTCCTCGAGCTATTTAAGCTCTAGTGAGCTACCTAAAAACTCCAATGAGCTAACCAAACAGCTTTGTGAGCCAACTAACGGTTCCCTCCCTAAAGCACTCGACTGTGTTAAATATCAAAAGGATTGTCCACATTAACACATGCTCTAATATATTTCCCAACAAAGGAAAGTCTAAATTTATTTCAAATGTTCTATCACCTTGAATTTCTCCAAAAGCCACTCGTAGGCATTCAATGATACTATTTTTTTCAGTTTCATTAGGAAATGTAATTTCATGGTTAATACGTTTTCCACTGTAGAATATTAATGAATTATAATCAACTAATCATGGTTTTTGTTAAGGGAGGTTTATATCAACCTGTGTAAGCATTGACTGTGCAAGCATCGAGAATTGGTTAAGGGAGGTTTATATCAACCTGTGTAAGGATTGACTATGTAAGCATTGAGAAGTACAATCAAAATGGAGGTAAATGTCAATGAAACTGAAAAATTACCAAAACATCAACCTATATGCAAGTGAACATTGGATTCTTGGAACAGTTCCAAAATTAAAGTTAATTGAATTAAACAAAAAATAAAGTTAATAGATACAAAATATAATGATTGATCATAAAGGGCTATATAGACAAAACAATAAATATTTTGCATTATTTATAGCCACAATGGAGTTTCTCACAAAACAGAGTTGCTAATCATAAGAGGAGGACTGCATGGACAAAACAATAAATACTGCATCATTTATAGCTACACTCTTAAATTTCTATAGAGTGGGATTTTTCTAACAATTTCGACATTGTCAATATTTTAACCAAACTAACAGTTTCATACTGTTGTGACAAAAAAAGTGCTTTTATGGAGAAATCTTTTTTTAGTGAGTTACAGTTTCATCCAAAACAATCGGAACATAGATAACGACGGTTCAACAAAAGAAGTATTTCCAATATTCCATGCAGAGGGATGCGTGTATCCGTTTGCAATGTTAATGAGTTGTTTCCGTTTTAATTGCCATGGAAAACTCTATTGGCAATAACAATTATGAAGAGCTTGAACAATTAAACTCTCAAATTTAAAAAATTAACACCAACAATAAATAAATAAATCCATTATCAAAATCAAGTATCTTCAAGATAATTTATATTTGTTTTAAGATCATTAAATGGATTTCAAATATTAACTGACCATAAATTAACGACCAAAATTAAGAATTCCAAGGATAAAATTTCTCAAAAATCATTTGAGTTTATAAGATTGCATTGAAGATTAAGGCCAAGTCGGCCCAAAAAAAAAACCACTTACCTTTTTCCTTCGTCCCCATAATTGTGCTGAAGCTTAAATATTCTGTAAGCCAAAAGAAAAGAGATTAAATAATGCAGAGCCAAAGAATACTAATGTAAGGTCTAAAACAGACAAAACTAATACTTGAAATCTGGTTCAAAAGCTTGTGACCATTACGCCCTGTATGATTTTATTACAGACCGTTCGTTAGAAGAAAGGTTTTGGCTATAAGACCCTCGTTACTCTTGTTGAATCCAGGTTGCCTGCGCAGGAAAGTGCTTAGTTGTTGAATCCAAGTTGTCTGCATAGGAAAGCGATTATAAACCTGCCTAGAAACTCGACTTTGTTTTTTCTTCCTCTCCATATGATGTGGATCATATGGAAAGCTCGTAACCGAGCCATATTTGATGGAGAAAAAAGGTCTATTTATTTATTAATCCAGCAAGTTATTTCTACTATTCGTGGCATTCCTCCATGTGCTGTTAAAAAGAAGAGGCGTGAAAGGATTATAGGAAGGGCCCCGGTCATGAACTATCCATGTGGTTTTATGGATGGTGCTTCCAAATGCATGACAGTAGGTGCAGGTTATTGTATTTTTATCAATGAGACACATCGTCTGGAGTTCTCGCTGGGGGTCGGACATGGCACCAACACGAAGGCAGAATTGCTCAGTCTATGGGCACTTCTCCTCTCCTCCCATATGATGGGGATCCCTCTCACCCATGTCTATGGTGATTCTCAAGTAATCACCAATTGGGTACATGGATCTACTGATCTCTTCCCACCAAATCTCATGCATTGGTGTCGGGAGACTAAAAATATCTTGGTATCCTTTCATGATCTATCTATCACCCACATCTATCGAGAGCACAATCGGTTGGCTGACCGTCTCTCCAAAACTACCCTCTCTCTTCCTCAGGGCTTTGGCAGTTTTATGGAATTTATTAAGAACCATTTGGTTACTCATAATACTTTTCAGCTTTACTGAGACTGATTATGTGATACTTTCTTCGTTATATCAGATTTGATTAGCATGAGAGAACTCTTTTGGACTGTGGATTCAACGCCTGTTGACGCTCGATAGATGTGGTTGTACAGGCAGATCACTTTAATGAAGAGTCAGTTATCTGATGGGAACATTATATGTTTGGCTCGCCTTTCCCCCCGGCGACAACATCCACCTGATGTATGATGTAATATGATATGCTGGCAGAATGTTTTTATGTCCTTTGATTCAGTTATTGAATAACAAGGCAGGCTTTTTTTCTTTCTGAAAAAAAAAAATATAAATCTTCATATTTAGGGAGCAACCTTTCTACAAATCAAGTCTCTTCCGTTAACTACACAACTTGACCGTGTTTCTATCTATTTTTTCTAATATTTTGTAGGGTGCTTATCTACCACAGTCCTATGTATCTAAACTTGTGTAATGTAATTCACTTGAAAATATAAGCCTGTGCTAAGCCGTCCATGAAGATTCAATTGCCCAAGACTCCTCTAACCAGAATATAATTTATTTTATCTCTCAGACCATGATCAGTAAATGAGTTTTGGGAATACTTTAAAGCTAAACCGTTATCTGGATTAGGCTACAGAGTGCGCAGCTCATCGACTGAGCGGAAACCGGAACGTCCCCTAAGTTAAAGATTGTATGCCCCCATTCTGCAGTTCTATTTTAGACCTAAGAATTGCTGGTTTCTCGCAGCCAAATTCAGCTAAGATCAGGTACTCCTTAACGGCCACAAGGGCCCGTGCTCAAATTCAACGTAAAAGATAACCGAGACAAGCGTTTAAAAGAATGGGCGTATATGGGGATCAAACCAGTGACTCCATGAGGGGAAACCTTTGGAAAACCATAAAATGAAAAATAGAACAAAAAAATAAAAAATAAAGGGGGAAGAGAGAGAAATAAGTGAATGATTACGGAAGGCTCTCGAGAGCGCCCAAAGGCTCGCAATAATTGCGGAAGAGATGCATAACTCCTCTCATTTCTTCGACCCTAGGGTTTCCCGACGAAAATCTGACGACCTTGGTTGGCCCTCGAACGTCCGAAATTTCCCTGACGTCGTCCTGGCAATTCATGTCGAGAGCTTTGAAGATATCTTCAATGGCGGACATTGTTGTCTTCGTGCTGCTTGATTCAAACATACCGATGTTGGCGCTCTCACCCATAAAATATTCTTTGCATGAATGTATTTGTAAGCTGAACATATTACTAATCGCTTTATGTCCTGCTATTGCTTTTCCAAGTTCCTGCCAATACCAGCGATTATGATTTTGGTGGAATTCAACCTGTAAATTTCTGACTGGAGAAATTCGAATTCTAAAAGCAAAGATTTAATATTACGTTGTTATACTTTCGTTTGGTGAGGGATGTACCTCCGCGTGTTATGTTGTCAGGTTAGACTGACATATATGGAGAGGAATATGTAGCGTGCAGCCCTGGTATGAAACCCCCTTAAGCTTTTCAACTTCACATCTGTTTTCTCTCAACACCTCCAAAGATCCCAATGTTTCCAAACTTGGCAGCTCTTCGACTCATGAAAAAGCTTAATAAAAGCCTCGAAAAAGCTCAATAAAATCCTCCCTAGAGCTGAGCTAGCGGCAGCCATCGATTACAGTTTCCATTATATTGCCTTCCCTGGTAGGAAACCAATTCTGACTGATTTGATGTTAAATGAAAATTGGCCAGGTAGGGGAAATTTCAGGAACAAGCATTGTCCAAGGCAGTGGAAAACTTCAGTACACAACGGGTAAACCAAAAAACCAGCGGAAATCAAGACAATACGTCTAAAAATTAGATTGGATGGATGGAAGACAAAAAACGTACAGTATTTTTGAAAAACCGAACTGGGAGAAAAACGCTCATCGACAAAATTTTGTTGTTTAAAATTTTCCATGAAAAACATAAGTAAACAATTTAAAAAAACTGTCTTTTCCGGTTTATATTTCTTCTACCATTTTACATAGCGAGTTATATGTATATGTTTATGATAAACTACAGCAACTCTCATATAAAGTCCTATGTGGGGCTCCGGGCCGTGTACTTTGATTTTAGTAGCTGGGAGGAGTCACTGCACTTTATGACTTGTTTATGTGTCATCTGGGTGGTGTGTTATCCCTATTCTTGGGTGCTGAAGCGGCTTTATTGCTTCGGGCTGTGGTGATTATATTGATGCACTATATTTGACAGGTGGTTGTATTATGGCGAATCAGCATCCTCCGTTGGCATCTGGAGTTTCGGGAAATGGGAGGAGTTATACTGCCCATATAAATGCTAACTGGAGAAAACATGTGCCATTCCCTTCGACGGAGAAGATTAGCAGGAACGACAGAGACCGAATGCGCAGGAAAGTTAAAGCTCATAAAACTCGAGCTGGTTTAGAAAGACTCACTCTTGGTGAAGATTTGGAAATTGACAAGGTGCAGAGTTATGCACTGAAGGCTCTTGTTGGGAGAATTGAATTTGTTAACATTACCAGAACTGCGATGCTGGCTTGGATGCGTGAGGCATGGGTTCCCATCATTGGGTATATGCCACGATTCTCATTTCTTATTAACGGATGGTGTTCGTTTCATTTCTTGGAGGAAATGGATGCCATTATCATCCTGCGTGGAATTTGGCTGATAAAGCATGGTTCCCTTATGTTGAGCAGGTGGCACGTGGGCTTCGACCCTGCCACTGAACCGATCAGAAAACGGCATCTGTGGCTTTTGATGCCCGGTCTTCCTATTCAGTGGTGGAAGCGAGAGATCATTGTGCGGATTGCTAATATTGTTGGCAGGTTTATCTTTCTGGATGACAAGAAATTGGTCACTGGAGACAAGAAGATGGTAGCGGTACTAGTTGAATTCAATGTTTCTATTGGATTGCCCGAGGCGATTGAGATTACCTGTGGTTCCAGGATTTGGAATCAGAAGCTGGATTATTGGCAGGTACCATTCAGGTGCCACCTGTGCAGAAGGACGGGACATTTGCGGGGCGAATGTCCGGACAGGGTTGAAGTGAAGCAGCGAACGACTCCTGACCTAGCAGAACTCTGCCTTAAAAGTGGTATGTCCGACATTATTGGTAAGCTCATTACTACCAAACCTGAACTCTCATTTCTTGATTCAACTGAGATTGAACTATTGCAATCAGTCATCTCACCATTAGCAAAAAATGAGATTGGACATTGTGGGGCTGCATTACTGGAGGGACAATTGGATACTGGTGATCCATCAGTGGCGGTGGTGGAGGAGACTCCAGAAGGGAATGAGGGGAGATCGGCTCCCATTAAAAATTTGGTTGATGCTCCGCAGGAGGGTAATTATTTTCAGCTAGACTCTACTTCTGATGACCGAGGTCGGGGTCATTTGTCATCACCTGGGGTGGTGGCGGATAAGGATGTAAATCTGGAGCAGAACATGAGAGGGGACATATCTGATATTTATGAAAATTTATCTAATCAGCAGTTGTGGTCATTATTAGAGGGGGAACAGGAGAATGGCTCTGGGGGATTAAGAGAGGTATCTTGTAAAACCCCTCTTCAGTGTTTTGCACAAAATCCGGAGTCCCAGTCGAGTGCTTGTTCTATTAAATCCATTCGGTCAAATGTGACACTCCGGAAGGGGAAGAAGAAATAGTGGGCGAGACTTAAAGGGGGAACTACCTCACCGGAGCCATACTCCCCATTTATGGGCTGTGTGGATCTTTCTGCGGCTGACACTTCCACGAGGGATCTTAGAGCGTCGTCCCTGGATCAGGGTCTTAAATTATTATCAAAACCATTAATGTGAGGGGATTGGGAGGCCTCCCCAAGAGAAGGGCGCTCCGTGAATACATTCATACTCATTCTGTACAGGTACTCTTTTTGCAGGAGACCATGGTCTCTGCATCGGTCGCATGTGAGAATTTCTTGATGATATGTTCTGACTGGGTTGTCACTGCCACAGACTCTAATGGTTTATCTGGGGGACTATTATCGGCCTGGGACCCCCGATTTGCTCGTTTTAAATCCTTTTGTACTCCTGGGGGCATACTACTGGAAGGACATTTCAAAGGCTTTGATGGGGAACTTAAACTCCTAAATGTC
>LPNX010253019.1:348260-392242 GCA_001517045.1 Pseudotsuga menziesii | reverse complement strand
TTTTTAGTGGGATTTTCAGAGAAATATGGTAGGCAAATGGACAAATGAGCCATGTAATGGGGTAGATGAGGTAGTTAACCATTTTTGGGTGTTAACAGGCTCGAAGTTGTTAGTGAAGAAGACATAAATATTTGGATTATACAAGTATAAAGTCACAAACTCAATTTGGAATAATCTTTGAGTCAGATTACACCCAAGGTGAAGGAAATTGAATCTCAGCTGTCAAAGCATGAGGTGGAAGTTCATGTATTGGAACCTACAGAGTACCAGGTCATCAGTGAACAAGCACAAGCTTGGGGAGTTTTTGTCAAGACACCAACTGGGCCCACTTAGTTTTGTCTTATTCAAAAAATGAATATTATTTAATATTTTGTATTTATTCCTTTCTAAGTGCATGCACTAGAGAACATTTTTTTGTAAAGTAAGAGTCAAGGAAGCCCAAAACGCTGGAGGGCAACTCAGGAGTCATTTTGTTTTTTGTATAAGTAGAGGTGAAGTAGATGTTAGAAGGAATTTTATATGCTATATTTTTGTGAAGTTTATTGTAATAAGAACTAATTCCTTTTATAATAAAGAAGGCCATATTTACTGCTGGAGAAGGGGCTGTGAAGTTTCAAATGCATGTTGTAGACTGGTTGAATTTCGAATTATTTCTGTTTCAGCTTATTCTACGAACTATGAGATCGTTCTGACTTATGAATTACTTCCATGTTATGAATGATTTTCTATTATTTATATGAAACTTGTGCAGTATATTGAGTAATGAATGTTTCAACTAACAATGAGCTATCTCTCTGTTTATCTTTCTACATGTATTCATGTATTCTGAATTATGAACAACTATCTGTAATATTCTTTATGCATGTTTTACAGTACATTACTCATCATTAAACATAATCTTTCTCCCTGGGGATAGGTTAGATAGTACTAGTTATCTTAACATAGTCGTTATTTTTTTATGATTTAGAAGAAAAAGGGGTAATAAGATGAGAGGTAAGAACCTGCACTTCACATTGTGAACTCTTTGATGTCTCTATCGATTGCAATTAAATTAGGAACTTGCATATCATATATAAAATAAAATAAAAAATACACTTAAACAGTGGACCGGTAAAACAAGATTAAACCGTTACTTGACCTACGGTATCCAGACCGTAAACCAGACGGATTCCCCATATCAAACAATAATGAGCTAATTGGTAACATTTTTTGGGGAGAATCCCTACTTTTGCTACCTGGGATTTTCCAGTCCTCAACATTTTTGGCTCTAGAAGGAGGGCCACCAGTGCATGGTTGGCCGAGGAAATTCATTTTCTCGAGAATACTCCACCAGTGACAATTCTAAAACTAGTTTCCCTAAAAGACCTAGTCCGGAAGAAAAAGTCACAAACTATCTCTACCCTGTTAATAACGAGGTGGTTGATGATTTAAGGAGAATCACAAGGGAATATGAAAATAAGATTGGGGACCTACCCATTATTTCTACTTTTCCTAGAATAGAAGTTCGTATGAAAGACCGTCCTTATTGTGAGGATTCAGTGTTATTGGAAGACTTTGAAGAGATGGTAGAAACAACCTTTCAAGAGATTGTGCAACCTCTAAATCAGTTAGGACTAAATTCCCCTCACTGCTCACCTTTCCAAACCGTTATCCAGTCTCCACCTCAATCTCCACCTAGAATCATGGAAAATGTGAATGTAAATCAGCCCAACCCACCACTTTCTTGGAGGGATAGATCCCCTCTAAACCTTACTCTGTCGTTGCATGCCATGCCTCAGAATTTTGAGAATTCATTTCCCAAGTTTGATCCAAATGAAGGAATTTTGGTGGATGATCATTTGCAAAGTTTTTATCTAGCTTTAGAAGGTTTACAAGCAGTAGAGCATGAAGATGTAGTCTGTAGATTGTTCCCTCATACTCTCAAAGGTAAAGCAACCTCATGGTATTTTTCCCTATAGGAAAACTCAATCCCAAATTGGAACACCTTTTAGATATTGTTTAGAAACAAATATGGAATCCATAGAACCCATGCTGCTTTAATGAAAGGGTTGCTTTCCCTTAGAAAATAAAAGAAAGAAAGGGTGCATTATTTCACTCAAAGGTTTGCTTCCTATCTGAATAACTTTGATGCAGCTATAAAACCTGTTGAGAACACCTTAATTGAGTATTACACTTCAGCTCTTGGTCTCGACCTAGCCATGTTTGTCAAAAGATAACTTAATCCCACCTTAGTAGAAACTTATGAGTAAGTTGAGAAGGTGGAAGATGAAATGGAGAGTATAGACCAATATCCTATACAATCAGAGGAAAAAACTTTTGGAAATAGAAAGTATTTGGTGTTAACTAAGCCTAAGGATGAGCAGTCACAGGAATTAGATGGTGTGAGTCAAAATGGTGCAAAAAAATTCAAATAAAATAATTAATATGGAAAAAGAGAAGGAGGCCAAGAAGCAATTCAAACCTTATTACAAAAAGAGAGATGACAGTGGTACATCAAAACCTCCCTCTCATAGTCCTTCTGATATGAACTTAACTGAAGTGGGGATGGAAAATTTCTGTAAATTCCATCAGCATCCTCATTCTAAAAAACACTACCCACAGTGGATAAATTCTATGACTTTAGTGATGAATCATTTACTAGATTCCAAGTTAAAGAAAACTGTGGATGGAGGGGAGAAGGATCAGAAATCAACAGAGATACAAGAAGAAGATAATTTGTTTTATGGGATTGTGCACCCCTGTTTAGTATATAGGATGAAGTATTCACTAAGCAAGAAAAAAATATTCGAAACAAATGTTACAACAAGGAGTCAGGGCCCACTGAAAGAAGATAACACGATAATTCCTAAAATAAAGAAACTTCAGGAGAACATGAAGAAGATAAAAAATAATACTCAGACTGTTAATATACCAAAGTTTGTCATCCCAAGTCAGAATCCCATGACAGTCAATATGCCTGTGAAGTCTGTAGAAAAAAAAGTTGAGAATGTCAAGAAGAATTCCACCGAGCATGAAATGGGATACGACATAATAGAAGATATTAAAAAGACTAAGGAAACCATCTCTTTGTTTGAAATGTGCAAGTTACCCAAACAAAAGAAAAATTTGTTGAAATCACTTGAGACACCTATAAAGAAACCCCAGAATGATAACCATTCTGAGGAAGAGATTGGTGAAGCAAGTATAGATGGGATGTCTAAATATAGAACACCAGCATTCCTTCTTACTTTTGAAATTTTTAATTACAACGTCCATGACTGTTTGGTAGACTCTGGAGCATCAGTAAATGTCATGTCACTTTTAGTCTGCAAGCATATAAATGGTCAACCCAAGCCAACTACAGGAAAAGTTATCCAATTAGATAGAACTGTAGTTAAAGTGGTAGGAGAAATGGAAGATGTCTTGATACGTTTGTCAGTAGATGAGAGGGTTTTCTAGTATATATATATTGTGGTGGTAGACATACCGGATGCATATGGGCTGGTTTTGAGCTGGGTCTGGTCAGCAAAACTATATGGTTATTTTGCCTCTGACTGGTCACATTTGTGGTTTCCCTACAAAGGTTGCCATAATTAGATAAAGGTGTTGAGGGAGCCTCAAATGAAACACAACGTAACATAGTTGGAGGGGATGAATGAACCAGCTAATTATGTTTTGGGGAACTGTTTCCTTGAGCTTGAACCGAGAAATTATCAAGATGAAGAAGCCAATGATAGATTAGATACTCATCCTGATCTCCCTCAATTTTCGTGCGCTGATAAAATTGATTGTAATATAGTAGAGTTAGTCTCAGATGTAGATAGTAGTTCAAATTCAGTAGGGGTAGAAATATTTTGGATTATTTATTTTGATGGTTCCAAAACCCTGAAAGGATCAGGAGCTAGCTCTGTCCTGATGGATCTTGAAAAGAAAAAAAAAATTCCTTTCATGTAGATTAGAATTTTAGTGCACTAATAATACAGCTGAGTATGAGGCATTAGTCCAGGGACTAAAAAAGGCAATGGAATTGAAAGTAAAAGATCTAAAAGTATATGGAGATTCTTAAATCATTGTTAAACAAGTCCAAAATAAAATTCATTGCATATCACCACATTTGAAGTCTTATCAAAATGAAGTATGGGATTTACTAACAAACTTTGATGCATTCAATATCAATTCAATTCCTTGATTAAAGAATGTAGCAGCTGACTTGTTAGCTACTTCAGCTGCAAGGCTGGTACCCACGAATAACAGATGTTCAATTGAATTTCTTTTCAAGCCTTCCATTCTAAACAATATCACTAATCTGAGGGTGTTTGATGATGATCAGCAAATCTTGGAATGTCTAATGAATGATGAAAACTTCAAAGGAGCCATAATAGATGATGAAGAACATCAATCAAACCTCCAGAATGGGAATTTTATTCCTAAATGGGTCGGAACATTAGAACAAATGTTCAATATAGACACCGAGTTTAGAAGACCAGCAAATGTCAAGACACAGAGTTCGTCTTTGCAATTTGAGCTGATAAATCTAGGGTCAGAGGCTGATCCCAAATATGTGAACCTGGGGAAGTGTTGTTCACCCAGGGAAAGGATAAAATTCATCAGCTTGTTTAGGCAATACAAATATGTCTTTGCTTGGACATATGAAGACCTCAAAACTTATGACACAAAAATTATACAACATGTCATTCCAATCAAAGTTGGAGTCAATCCTTTCCAGCAGCCTCTGAGGAAGATGCACCCCAAACTAGAACCTCTAATTCAAAGTGATTTGAAGAAGATTCTTGATGCTAAGATCATATTCAAGGTTAGACATTTAGAGTGGTTTTCAAATTTGGTGACAGTATGAAAGAATTCTGGAGAGAACAGACTTTGTGTTAATTTAATAAATTTAAACCATGCATCTGATAAAGATAATTACCTTGTCCTACCCATGGAACAAATATTACAAATGGTCTCAGGATTTGAGCTGTTTTCTATGTTAAATGGATTCTTGGGCTATAACCAAGTGTTAGTAGTGGAAGAAGAGAGACTAAATACCACTTTCAAAACCAAGTGGGGGAATTTTGTATATAGAAGAATGCCCTTTGGACTCATTAACGCTGGAGAAAATTTCAAAAGGGCTATGGATATAGCTGTCCATGGTCTGATTGGCCAGAGTGTAGTGGTTTATTTGGATGATGTCATGATATTTTCTAAGAAGAGAGAAGAACATGCATTTCATTGAACGTTGTAGAAAGTTTGGAATTTCTTTAAACCCAAAGAAATGCATGTTCACTATTCCAGAAGGAAATCTATTGGGTCACGTAATTTCAAAGAAATAGACCTCAATAGACCCAGAAAGGATTAAAGAAATAGAATAGATCCCTTTATCCCATAATAAAAAGGGCATGCAGTCGTTTATGGGGACAATAAATTGTGTGCAAAGGTTTGTGCTAGAATTTGCTCAAATAGTCAAACCTTTGCAGCAAATGGTTAAGCAAAGTGTCCAAGTCAAATGGAATGATTTGGAGAAGGGTGCATTTAACAAGATCAAAACATCAATAGCTCATGCACCATCCCTTAAAATTCCCAACTTTGAAAAACATCTTGTACACTTTTTCTTCACATAATTCATTAGCAGCGGTGCTGACGCAAAAAGAAGAAGGGGAAGATGAGTACCCCATATAATTTATGAGCACTGGCCTACAAGGGGATGAATTGAATTAACCCGAATTTGGTAAGAAATATTATGTAGTTTTCAAAGCAGTGAAACAATTTAGACCATATATACTGAATATTCATACCAAAGTAATAGTTCCACACCCGACAGTCCAATCTCTTTTTGTACAGAAAGAGTTAGGAGAAAGAAGAGGTAACTTGGTAACAACCTTACAGAATATGATTTAGAATTCCAACCAGCAACCATAGTCAAAGGGCAAGGGCTCTGTAAATTGATGACTAAGAATCAGGACAATGAAGATAACAATTGAGAGAATGAAGCTGAGTTACACATAGTTGATGTATGTCTTTTATTTACAGCTCCAGAGTTTTGGTACAGAGACCTGATTCATTATCTTCAAGAAGGATACTTTCCTGAACACTAGTATCCCAAGCAGAGGAGAGAATTACGCTTGAATTCAACCTCATATCAGATTATTGAAGGAGTGTTGTTTAGAAAAAACTATGATGGAGTTTTTATCAGATGCTTGGAACGCGAAGATGCAGCTAAGGCTATTATAGAGATACAAAATGGACCTGCTAGAGGCCATTTATCAGGAGATACTACAACGCATAAGAATTTGAGAGTTGGCTATTATTGTCCGACTCTGTTCAAGGATGCTCACACTCATGTTAGGAGATGTGATACTTGTCAAAGGAGCAGTGGAAGACAAGAAAATGAAGCAGGACCATTAAAACCAGTTATTATTTATGAACCATTCGAGAAATGGGGGATTGATACTATAGGAGATATCAATACAAATTCTTCATTACAGCACAAGTACATCTTGACATCCACAGACTACTTCACCAGATGGGTAGAGGCCATCCCATTGCGAAAAGTGAATGAAGATGCAGTTATGGATTTCTTGCAAGACCATATTATGACCAGGTTTGGGGTTCCAATTTCCTTGTTTTTGATAATGCTTCATATTTTTCATCTATTAGACTAACTGCATTTGCAAATGAGAAAGGGATTAAATTACATTCTTCTGCTAACTATTATCCACAAGGTAATGGTCTAGCAGAATCTACAAATAAAAATCTCATTAGGATTTTGAAGAAAATAGTCATAGAAAATCAAAGGAGTTGGCACATATCTTTTCCTAATGCACTATGGGCTGATAGAGTCACACCCAAGAATTCCTTAGGTGTGTCACCCTATACTCTATTCTATGGGAAAGAATCCATCCTCCCTCCCAATATTTTGTTTCCTTTCTCTCAACTAGCTCAAGCCTTTAGAGGAACTGAGAATTAGGTCCTACAAATCCGAATCAATACTCTGCTAAAGTTGGAAGAGTCTAGAGCCAAGTGGAAAGAGAGGTTTAAGAACGAACATGAAATAGTGAAGATATGGTTTGATAAACACAAAGATGAAAAGAAGGAATTTGAATTAGGTGATTTGGTTCTTAAATGGGATCACCCGCATGATGAGAAGGGAAAACACACTAAATTTTAGAAATTATGGATTTTAGGATTAGTAATCCTCGCTTGTCCAATTTGATCATATGTCTAAATCAGGAGTCGTGTCTAAATCGAGAGTCCATCCAGTCTATTTTTAGTCACTAGCGCCATTGGGTCCACTTGGCCTAATTGGGGCACATGTTTCAGTTACTAAAGTGTGGGGAACACTAATTGAGGCCTACTACCACCGATTGCATTGCATGCATCAGTTTAGGATCCTCCTAGATCAATTCCTACAATTTAGGAGCCACTGGGAGTGCCGATACCAACATTCATCAGTTGAGTTCAGTTAGTGACTAATCAAGATGAGTTAGGAGTCAGTTACATTCAGTTCTAGTCCTCTACATTTAGTTAGCACTAGGTTTGCATGGCTGCATGCAGGAGAGGCACATTTCTCACCTACCACAGTCAGTTAGCCTCAACCAACACTGAAGTAGACACTTGAGTTTTGTTTTAGAACTCCTTTGAACTCCGGTAATGGTTTAGACAAGGTCAATTAACTATTAAGTCCTTCGACAGTGATTTAGACAAGGTCTTAGTTACCTATAGTCAAGTAGAGTCTAATCGAATTCGAATTTCCTCATGTGGATTCGAATTGCATGTGGCTATTTAAGACATTGTAATTAATTATAATTATTATCTAATTACCCTTTTATTAATGAAAAGCATTCACAGCTACAAACAATTTTTTCACTGTTTCATTCTTCAATAACTGAGTAAATTGTGTGATCTATCTTGTGAGTTGTGTGTTTGTCCATGAATCTATGTGCTCAATTTAATATGGTATCAGAGCCTCAGAAGACAAGGCACTTCTCCTCCTCATATCTCCTCCTAGATCATTTTTGAGTGAAATTGCTCCTTCCATCTCTACACCAGAAGCAGAAGGTTTGCCACTTAATACCCCAAGTTAAGGAATTTTTGATCAAGCTTGCTTGATCAATTATGTTGGGTGTGATGAAAACCTGAAATGTGCAGGCTATCCAACCTTACTTTGTCTTTTTGTGTAATTGCAGGTACAACTTTGAATGAATTCATCAGTTCCTCTTCTCACCCTATTCACAAACTATTTATAATGGAAGAAGAAGATGATTGCATCTCTGATGAGACGAGGTCTCTATGGGGTGTCTATTGGACTCGTTGAAGAGTGTTTTAGTTAGAATGATTGGCTGAATGAATGTGATGTAGATTTTGGAAAAATGACACTGGATCTTTCTCCTAACTTGCGCTAGCTCAGTAGATCTATTGAAGACCCAAAGGAACTATGGACAAGATTAGATAGAACCTTTGGAAATATTGATGAGGATCATAATA
Source organism: Pseudotsuga menziesii (assembly GCA_001517045.1). NCBI lineage: Eukaryota > Viridiplantae > Streptophyta > Pinopsida > Pinales > Pinaceae > Pseudotsuga > Pseudotsuga menziesii. The sequence goes on along the minus strand of LPNX010253019.1, from coordinate 383,782 downwards.
GAAATTTGGAGAGAAAATCCAGCACCATAAAAGTTCCTGATACAAATTCTTAGCCTCTACTCTCTATGTTGAAGTTGTTCAAAATAAAAAAGAAGCAAATTCCTCCTCCAATGATTTTCCTTTGAATTCTGTGCAAAATTTGCCAGTAATTGCTTCCGAAAGTGAAGAGAAATTTGATTTTTTTCCCTCTAATGTTGCTACTGGTGTGAAAATATGTAATACCTTGGATATTTTGGAAGAAATATCAGATTACCAAAGTCATCCATTCGCTTCCCATGATCTAGATCTTCTAGCAAATTCCTAGAGGATTGCATGCACCAAAATTCAGAATTTCGAAGAAGAAGAAAACTGCGCATCTACCATCTCGGTAGACCATACTCTTGGATATGATATGAACCTTATTGGATCTGATATGATCTTATTTATATATGATCTAATATTTCTTGGTTTAATATTTCAAATTCATAATCTTCAGTACTGCTTGTAGCTATGCTCATCAACGGTGTGAAGAAACAAGTACCGCAAGTCTCCTACAAAACCGTTGCTGGGGATTTGATTTCATTTCACAGTTTTGGATATGTTGTGAACCTATTTAGATATGATTTAATTTCTCATATGATATTATTTGGTTCATATTTTAAAATCCAAGAGCTTTCAGTCATGTTTGTAGCTGCTCTCACCAATTCCGGTGTGAAAAATCAAGTACCACAATTTCTCTTCAAAATTGTTGCTGGGGATTTGGTGTTAGTTTCCTCTTAGGAGGTTGCTGATATTTTATTTTGTGAATCATTATATATTTTTGAAGCTATATCAGACTATGTATCTCAATCATTCACTCTCCACAGTCCCATTTCTTCTCTACCGTTGATCACATGCTCATCTCCTCACAGAACTAGTAAAGAGGAAGACATTCTGCATCCTCCTAAACACTTGCTCCTAACACTTGGGGATGATTTTACCAATAATGGTTTTCTGTTCATGGATGCAACATATCAGTTTCTTAAGCATTCCTCACATTTTCTGAATCCTCAAGAACCTTTTCTCACTTATCAATTGATTTCAGTTTTTTTACATGGGTCTAGTCTTCATCCGGTAGCTGTCTATATTTCTGATTTAGTTGAGCATATCATTCTTCTTCCAAAGAGGAAGATTCCTCCAGACATAATGATGGAGAGGTTCACATGTCAAGCCCCAGGATACTTGTGCACAAAAGAACCAGATTGAACTTGATTCTACCTGCTTAATTAGAGGGGGGAATTTTTTCCCATGTGGATTTTTCCCCAACTCCTTGTATTGAGCAATTACTTTACTTTACTTGATGTAATGGGTGACATATGGTCTTAGTTACCAGGGCCCATAGATTGTCCAAGTTAGCATTCAGGGGGGGTGTTAGTATTATTAATCCTCCCTTGTCCAATTTGTTCATATGTCCAAATCAGGAGTCCATCCAGTCTATTTTTAGTCACTAGCACCATTGGGTCCACTTGGCCTAGTTGGGGCACATGTTCCAGTTACTAAAGTGTGGGAAACACTAATTGAGGCCTACTTCCACTAATTTCACTTGCATGCATTAGTTTAGGAGCCTCCTAGATCAATTCCTACAATTTAGGAGCCACTGGGAGTGCCGAGACCAACCTTCATCAGTTGAGTTTAGTTAGTGACTAGTCAAGCTGAGTTAGGAGTTAGTGACATTCAGTTATATTCCTCTACATTCAGCTAGCGCTAGGTTTGTGTGGCTGCATGCAGGAGAGGCACATTTCTCACCTACAATAGTTAGTTAGCCTTAGTCAACACTGAAGTAGACACTTGAGTTGTGTTTTAGAACTCCGGTTAACTTCGGTAATGGTTTAGACAAGGTCAGTTAACTATTGAGTCCTTCGACAGTGATTTAGACAAGGTCTTAGTTACCTGCAGTCAAGTAGAGTCTAATCAATTCGAATTTCCTCATGTGGATTCGAATTGCATGTGGCTATTTAAGCCATTGTACTTCATTGTAATTATTATCTAATTACTCTTTGATTAATGAAAAGCATTCACAGCTGCAAGCCATTTTTGCATTGTTTCATTCTTCAATAACTGAGTAAATTGTGTGATCTATCTTGTGAGTTGTGTGTTTGTCCACATATATATGTGCTCAATTTAATAATGGATAGGCCTTTTTTAGATTGCAGAGAAGTTAGGCCCCTCAACCTATAAATTAAAAGATTTACAGGGGTGGGAAGAGAACTTGCCAGTCAATGGTTTAGTTCTCAAACTGTATTTTTCTTAATGTTGTTGAGTTTTCTTTGTACATAAATAAACCTTTGTTTATTTGTTTCAAGTCTTGTTTTCCTTAGATTAGTTCTGCTTTATTTTCACTTTGATTTCTTAGATTTTGATTTCTTGTAGTTTTTTTAATTCACTTTATATTTTCAATAAACTAGCACAATCTTGTCTTGTAAGATGTTCCATAAGATGATACCCACACAATGTTCGGAAATGGTGGTTGAACTTGCAGATTTATGTGCACTAGGAGGAAAATTCAACTGGTTGCGATACCTGCTAAATGCACTTATAGACGATGTGATGCTGGCTCAACACAAGGAATACCACAAATTCCACTATTCCTGGCTGCTGATTTTGATTTTGTTCATTGTCTGGGGTAACCTGCCAGACTATGTGTAGATGGATGTCCCACTATCTTGCCTAGGTGCAAGATACCAGAATCTGTGGGAATATTAGGTGGAAAAAATCACCAGAAATATAACAACATTGCATTCTTTATGCATGAAGAGGCACTGTGTGAGGTTGTCTGGCAGTCCCACAGGATCCGCGCCGTGATTGTCCATAGGTACGCCGCATTCATCAATTTTCAAGCTGATGTGCATGCTATAACCCTGCTTCCAACAAATGACCTGCTCCAACAGGTACACCATGCAAGCTTCATGGTGACAAATGACGATGTGGATGCAATTATTAATCTTTGGCTGGAGGAATGGCACAACCCGCTAGAAGATTCGCTTCTTGAAGAGTAGAATGTGGAGGAACCGCCGCTTCACCAAGTTAATAGTGAAGAGCATGAAGGAGATGATACCCACGACGATCTGTCATAGGAACACATTGAGGACAATGATGATATGGATGATTCAGACCTTCATCCATCAGAACACCATCCAAGTCAAGATTAGGCATAGGAACAGGCGCGTGTACAGCAAGAAGAGGGCCAATCATCTTGGAAGAAGCAGAAATCCAATAGAACGACAGACACAAACACATTAACTGAAGATGATCTGCAAGAAATTTCTGACGTTGTTGCTAAAGTCAAATAAGATAACCTTGCCAGTCTAAGGACGCATCAATTAAACATTGCTACCCAAGTCCAATACCACCTCAATAAGCTGACAGAGGCTATTCAGGATGTCAAAGCCACTATGGAGGCTAAGACATATGGTGTTAATCCTAGCGTTTCACTAGTTACACCAGTGTTAGTGCCACCGATCAAAGTGATCATTCAAAGACACGCACTAGAGGAAGACACAGAGGCAAGCACAGGTCCTAATGATAACAACACGTAGATAGATTTCTCCAAGCTCACCTTGGAGGAAGTTTATAACATTTAGTAGGGAACTGCATTCAAAATTCAGCTAAGGAAAAATGTTGTTGCTTACGAGGCATCAAAACAACAAAAGAAGGCCAAGCTGTGCAAGGCCGCGTTGAAGGAAAAAGAGAAAGAACTGTAGGAATGCATCTCCCTTCTTGCTGAGAAAGAACAAGAAATCCTAGCACGTGACCAGAACCGCATTGCATTGGTGGACTCTATCAAGAATGCCATTACAACATTCCCACCAGGAGCAGGGAAAGAAGATGAAGAATCCTTGGCCAAAGTCGCCAGGCTCGCAAAGATCATGTAGGATCTTCGACAACAAGTGAAAGATCTACAAACCAGGAACATGCCAAGCACACCCTTAGAGGTGCTTCCGGAAAGAAGAAGAGCAGCGTCTGAAGCTTCTGAGAAAATTAGAGAAGGTGAAGCACTCTAGGAAAAGGCCGCAGATGTTGTTGCAACCATTTGGGGAGCACTACTGGAAGATGACACAGCTGAGAAAATAATGCATAGTGCGTGAGAGGCAGATGAGAAAATAAGTGCTACAAAGGAGAAAATGAGGAAGCTTCCCCTCTAGCAGAAGGTCATAAAAAATGTAGAGATCAAGAGATTACAAAAAGAACTACAAACCCTTCGCGAACAAGAAAAATCTAGGGAAGCTGAGGTTGAGGAATTCAAGTCAGAAGCTGAGCAGCTCACGGACCAGATTTAGTCGGTACAATACAAACTTCAAGGCATAATACAATCGATAGAGGTGGAATCGTTGGAACATGTCCATTTCAACAGTGTGTAGCAGTTGGCCGCGCAAGCAAAGGAAGCTGCAGAGGAAGTTGCTAAGGTTGAATTAATGGTGTAGACATTTCAAGACAAGGTTCATCCTGCTGCATAGCTTGAGCTGACACCGGCATCTTGAAGCTATGTAAGGAAATAAACCCGAGGTGCAAAAGCAAAAAACAAAAAAAAACAAAAACAAAAAAACAAAAAAACATTTTTTTTCTAATTTGGAAATTAGAAAGTGAGGCATCCCTAACACAGCATGTGTGAAAAGATGAGATTGTGTCGAAAGACGAAGTTGCGCGGAAAGGATGGTGCACTTTAAACCCGCCACCAAACCAGTTATGAGACAAATGTCGGGAGGTCCCAGATAGCTGGCAAGCACTGATAGAACATTAAATGCATCAAGATTCCATAAAGATTTGGTGCCTACAACAAGACATTTCCCTAGATTGTTCAAGTGTGGGAAACTCTGTGATGGTAACTAGCCATTACATCAATATTGATGATGATTGTCAGTATGAAAGAATGTTGATACCGTTAATCATAGAAAATATGAGAAGAAAATCTGGTACACCACATGAAGGTCTTGTCCTAATGATGCACTTGGATAAGCCTACATGACAGGTGACCCGATGCTCCTCCTATAAGATCTGGGTGCCCCTGCAGCAAGCATACATCACTTAGACGTGCTGCTTGAGAACCAGTTATAGTTACAAATGGGTTGGGGAGTGTCATGGAAAGCAACCTTGCAGGATAAACTAGTTGTTGCAGCCTTCAGTGTGTCAGGTATCTCCAAATATGGGAATAAGAAAAATGGTTACAGTCTGCAAGTTACTTCGACCCAGCTAGAAGTCTCTGGAGAAGTCATCCTTGGCTATTTAGAATTCAGAAGGATAGAAGCCCTGCCTACAGCACCCGAAGTCTGCAGGGTTGGAGATCAAGCTCATTTTCTAGAAATCTAGGTGGGCCCTCTATGGGTTGAGGGACCAGGGAAGGGCCACATGGCCAGTTATAGATTGTAAGTTATGTTGCTCTGGTGAAATTCATCAAAATTTGGTGAATCATTCACCTCAACCACCCTTGCTTGCGGGGATTTTCTTTTTTTCAATATGGACAAGTCTTCAAAGTCCATATCTATGTCAGAAAGGGAAGTGAAGAGAAAGATGGAAAAAAGATGAAATTGAGGAAGAACAGCAAGAGAACAAGCTGCAACAAGCACAATCAAAACCCCAGGATCCTAAGAGGGGCGGAAAAACCAAGGCCACTTGGATTGCTGTGTCGAAATGAGACACTAGACACCCTTGATGAAATTGGAGACAGACTATGATAATATGATGAAAGATTCCTAGAGCAAAGACAACATTACTGTTCCCTAGGATGTTGGTCCCAATAAGAAGCACATAGCTTACTTTGTCTTCCCAAGTGAACTTGGAACTTGAACCCTCCATTACGAGTCTTCTGATGGTGCCAAGAAAGAAACTATATCCGTGTTGTAACCTTGAAAAACATATAAGTATGGAAAGAAGCTGCGGTGCAAGAAACTTCCCAAAAAAAAAAATCAAAGGAAGAAAGTGCGCAAGGAAGAAAGTAGGAGAAGGTGGAATTTTTTTTTTGTTTGCAAAAGGTGCCACGCAGATCGTGCCTCCTCATATGTCCATTGCTTTGTGGCTCAGGGTGAGCCACCTGTGAGTGTTAGGGGCCTATTGTCCTGGGAAAGGAGCACAAGGAAGAAGCTTGTGTGTGATAAAATAATATTTTCCGTGCATGTGACAGAGACAATGGAAGATCGCGAAGGAAGAAAAGGACCAGCGCATGCAGAATAGAGAGGTGCACAGCGAAGGAAAGGAAAGCATAGAAGTGCACAACTGATATTGGTGAGAAAGCGACAGGTACAGAATCCAGATCATGGTTGTTTATGGTGGCGTAAGCCTATAGCTACGCACGTATGAGAGGATATTTGTAAGTCAAGCTGATAGTGTCTTGTGTCAAGTAATGATCACGACAACTGTAGCTTGAGGGGCGGCTGATGGTGAAAGTTAACCAACTGCTGGTATGCAGTTGACCCTGTGGGTTCATGTAAAATAGTATAAATAGGAGGGATGCAATAGTTAGAAGGCTAGATTCTGTTGGATTTTAGTGGCTTTTAGTTGCTTATTATTGATAGTGATTATGTTTAGGTCATTTTCCTAGCGATTGTTGGTCACTCAATGGTAATCCATGGTGAAGGATGCCATTTATGTTGTAAGGTTGTAGATATTAGAAGATGAGAAGGCTCAAGAAGAGTCGAGTGGTGATAGGAGGCTGTTGAGCCATGGGTCTGGCTGCTGTATGCGCAGACTGCTAGGAGTAGATGTAGGCTAGAAGAGAAAACCAGAGAGCATGAGAACCATAAGTCTGAGTCTTAAATACATATCTCAAGATCATTCTGCATCCCACAGACTGCAAGGTGCTGTATCATTTTCTCATGCCAAATGAAGAGAACCTTGGTGGTTTTTCCGAGATGGGTTTCCACGTTATCTTTCGCGTTTGAATGAGTGATCAATATTATGAATGTTTATGTGAATGATTGTTATTTGCTTTCTGTATAATGATAAATGTTGATTAAATCCTTGATGTTATCCTATAATTAGTAGAGGAATGATTGGAAAGGTGTCATTGAAATGAACATGTATAGATCAGCCTGTATGCTTATGTCTTAAGTCATGGCATAAGTCGCGGTTGCTCTGTGGGTATGAGTCAGCTACGCCGCACAAGTTGCGTCAGTTGCAAGGTGGAGAGTAAGGACAAGTTGCGCGCGATGACATGTATTTGCGCTTGGTCGCACAATACTAACTCCTTTGTTTAGCCATCATGTTTCCTTCATTGAGCTCCTTAGCTGGGAGCCAAGGGACTATAATCCCTCTACAATCTCAAAAACATGGTTCCAAAGGTTACCCATCGAAGAGATATCTCAGGTGAGACTGCATCTGCTTCACAGGTGTTATCGACAGGGCTTTCTCTGTCGGGCCGGTATCTCTGTTATTTGTTGGGTTAACATGCTGTGCAGAACCTGGGTCACACGAGTTAGGAAAAGTGGCCAACACACCAATGGACTTAGAATCTCCAAATCAACTAGGAATGAGTACCAATACGGCATATGTTGAGTACGTCAGTAGCCCCATCCATGTCAAAACAATAATAATAATAAAGCTCGTAAATGTTGATAATCATGAAAATAATGCAAGCCATCATAGTAAACCACCATATGAAGCATGAATACGTCTAATGAACACTGGTTAACCACAAATAATCATCATCCACAACCATCATCCTTAAACTCATCTTGGATCTTGCTCTTGGATTGGTCACACCGGGCTGACCAAGTCAAGAATGATTAAAAAATGACCCAAGTGCTAAGCTTTGATACTGTAAAGTAAAAATGTTTATGCATTCTCAATTATCTATGTTAATAGAAAAACTTAAGTACAAGTAGCTTATGCGAGAGATTATAAGTGTTGATTGAATTATCATTGATGTCAACATGGGATTTGTAGTGGCCCCATAGGTAGTCATTGATGCCACCCTATCCCTCCTGTAGTGTACATGCATGGATGATCCCAGTAACCTCACATCCAGTTCCTTGGAGCTCATGTAGAGATGAGTTGTGCCTTAAATCACCTTGTATCCAGTTGACATGGTCCATGTACCCACAAGGTTGGATCTTGGATCCACCACCTTGTTGATGATGCTAAAGACCCTATTGATGATGTTGAAGACCCTGAAGATGGTGTTGAATCCCTTGTAGATGATGGAGAATCCCTTGAAGCATTAATGACCCATTTTGTGGTCATTCATGCTTTTATGGGGTCATGGTACCTTAGGAGAAGGCCTTACAACCCAATAGGAGGTGGCATGATGGATCTTGACTTTTGGAAGTTCTCTTGTGTGGTTGAGGTGGTTGAAGAAGTCCATGAAGCCCTGTTTCCATGATCACGATGTCCTTGTACCCCTATCACTTGAAGGAATGCATGATGGGCAATTTTTGTGCTGGTGATGACCCTGCAACCCTTATTGGGGTCATGAAACATGTGTATGTGATTCTTTCTACCACTATGGTGATCATGAACTTGTATGGTATTTGACATGCTATGGAACCCATGAACATTTCCTTGGTATGATGAATAAGCCCATGAATCCCCTTGGAATGTCAAAGAATCCTTTGGAACACCAAATGGGCCCACTGACCCATTCTATGGTCATTTGTGGTTTGCATGGTTATTGATGGCTTGATGGAGTGTTGGAACTCTTAGAGATGTCCCTAGGGCATGAGAAAGACTTGGAAACCACTTATACGGTGGAATGACAACACTTGTACACTTGGACACTTTATACACTTTATTGATTGTGAATGATTACATGTCATGGTGATGGGGTCCATGATGAAGCCCATGTGGCTTGCTACACTCTTAGTTTTGATGATGTGGAAGAGACATTTGCTTTCATGGAACACATGTCTTGATATTGAGTTCAAGTGCATACCCTTAAATAAGGGTCATTGGTCCTTGATGAATCCCTTGAGGCATGTGGTAAGATTAAAGGTACATGTGGAAACATTGATGACTTGTTGGAGTATGATCGACCTTACAACAAACCCTAACACATTGAAGATGACTTGTGGATAAATTTCTCAAGTGGTAAAGTTGAAAATTTTAGTGTGTGTCATAAAGAAAAATTAAAAATAAAAATATTATTACTCACCTTGAAGTCAGACTCATTAAAATTCAAATTCAAATAAAAATAAAAATGTTGAATGGAAGACAAGTTGGCCCATAATTTTTTGTGGAAATTGTGTATAAATAGAGGCCTCGTGTCCTCATTTTTTCATGGATAATTTAGTGGAATTCTATGATATTTTTTGGGTGTCTATGGAATTAGGTGAGTGAGATCACATGTATAGTGGACTGAGGAAAATTTGGTGGATACTAAGGAATAAATAGTCCCAAACTTTTGGTGGTTTACATCAGTCCATTTTGGACTTGCTTGGGGTTAAAACACAGTTCTTATACATCTAAGTTTGATAAAAGAGAAGGATTAATCTCTTGCTTGGACTTGTTTGGGGTTTTCTACCAGCACATAGCCTGAGTTCTTGAAGCATACAAAAAACCCCAAATCTTGACTAGAATTCTTAACACAACCCGGATTTTTATTTCTTGTACAGTGAACCTTTCTCATCATATAAATAGTCTTCAAAGTCATTATCCATAGTCGAATTTGAGCATAAATTGAGGTTAAAACAACCTAATTCAGTGACTGGTGTTGGAGTATTTTTCACACTTGAAACAGTTTGAATTTTTTCCAAAACAATTAGAGTTCAAGATGCTTGTACAGTCCAAGTTATTGACAGTGATTGGGTGAGGGTTATAGTCTAAATTTGTGAGTTTTCTACATGTTATCCACTAAGTTTCATTTAGGGTATTTTTCAAGTGAGCCACCAAGGATCGAAACAAATCACTTGTTCTTACTCAGTGCTCAGAAGTTTCGTGGTTTCATCAAGGCCAGTTGTGGCCTCTTTTGGATGTTCACGCCCTTTAGAGGGAATTGTAATAAATGACATAGCACGAGGTTCTTTCATGTAAAAGAATTTTCCTTCTTAGAACTGATCATCAAGGTCATCATCCTTGAGTTCTTTTCCCCTTGTTAATTATATGACACGTTTTTAAGCAACATATAATTTTCAAGTTTTCCACTCAAAATCCTCCAAAGTCGGGATGGTGAGTTTGGTAAAAATTTTCTCAGAAAGGTTATTAAAGCCTAGGGTATATGTATTATACCATGCTATTCATGTGTGCACAGTTTGGTGAACATCTAATAAATCCNTCGATAAGGTGTATTTTAATTGTAATATTTCAAAAGGTCATAAAATTGGGCCTAGGGATCCAATTTGGTCATGGGGATGCTCATTTTTGGACCCAAGGACCTAAATTAACCCATAAACCCACTTTTGAGAGTCAAATTAGTAAATTTCAATTTTTAATTTGGATTTTCTCTCCAAAATGGCTCAGAAGGGTCAAATAAATGGGAAAATTGGAGAAAATCCAATCCCTAAATGAAATGAATCTTCTCTGGGACTTGTCTCTAAGGTGTCAAATTTATTGATGATTTTTTCTAGGACATTTATGAGCATAAAGGAGCATCTCCAACCATCAAAGGAGGGGCTCTAACTCACTTCCACAAAAGGGGGGCAAATTCACTCATGGAGGGTGGTTTTGCCACTTGGATGAGGTGGTTAGAGGAGATAAAGGCCTCCCAAAGCAAGTGGGATACCTCAATATAGGTGGCAGCCCTTCATTCCAACACTCAGGCCCTCCTCCCACCATCTTCTCAACCCCAAAAACACCTCACACTTGTCAAATTCGCCCCCTTGGGGTTTGAGCTTCTTTTTTGCTATAAAAGTAGGGTTCTCCTCCTTTGTTGAGGATGGATGCAAGAAACCTATGCTATTTTTTATTGTTTCTATTTGATGAATAAAATTATAGACTTTGGAGGTCCATTCGGTGTTATGAGATGAATGCTTGCAAGTATTGAGGTGATATTGTTAAAATTTTGAATTGTTTCTTCTTTTTTGCTTAAAATTGCTATTAGATCTAGCTTAAAAGGTCATCCTAAGGCACATAGAGTAGGAATTTACTGTTTTAATTTGCTTATTGGTATTTTTATCTCAATATATAGGATATTAGTTGTTCATACTCAATTGTATTTCAACTCTTTCTCATTTCTTGTTTTTGAGTACACTAGATCTAACTCTTTTTATGCAGAGATATCTCATAGATTTGTTTTGCGGGTTACTTTTTCAAAGGAGGATTTGAACTCAGCTATATCTTCTTCTTCTTTGATAATATCTCAAGTTTCATATTATTTATATAGGTTCTCCAAAGTTTCCATAAGACGACCAAGCAAAACTTGAAGTTGCTCTCCATCTTCCCAAAACATTTATCTCTCCTTTGTCTGGTTACTTAGATTGAAAAAGAAAATTTGATTGATCTGATTTAAAAGTATGATATTTTAAATATATTTATTTAGGATATCAGATAGTTTAGATTTTGAAATGCATAAAAAAGAATAATCTTTTACTAAATGTAAAGTTGTCATTTCAGTGCTCTAAAAACTAGTAAAAATTTCCAATCTTTTGCAAGTACTGAATTTAGTTTTAGTTTTTATATTTTATTTATGCATTCCATCAGATTCTAATAATTTAAATTGATGGATTTTATCAGGTCCAAAGAAAAATAGGAGGAATCTCTGCTAAAAATTCCAGTTTTGGGTCTCCTGGGACACCAAAAAACCCCAATTTCCCCTCATTTTCTTTCCCTTTCACTCCATAAAGTTGTATAAGTATTTAGTATGGGGTATGAGACATATTTTAATTTCATTTTGATGATATTTTAATCATAATCAATAAATAAATCAAGTGGGTTACAAAACACCCACACTTCATCCCCCCTGGGGGGATTGGTAGTGTCTCTTTTGTCATTTGATTTTTTCTAACAATCACACGCACAAAGTAAACCTTATTGAAAGGTTGTATATATTAGTTATTTCTTTTCTTTTCCATGTTTAAATTCTTTTAAATAATTTGGTTCCGTCGCCTGTCGCCACGAAGTATGCTCTCTCCACCAACCAAAGGCTTCTTGTCGATTATTGGTGGATGATCAGAAAGTGACACATAGATTGTGGATTATTTTAGACTTTAGTTTTTATTTTTTCTTCCACAATATTTTTGCTTAAATATAATTGGAACAAACATTTTTCCATTCCAGTGTATGCTATTTCCCATCATAGGTTTGCCCTGAGATTTGGCATAATCAAAAGTAGGAACGCACACTAATCAATTATTCACATCTAAATAATTAAATCACAATAATACAATCAACAACCTTCAAAACATTATGAAAATCCAGCACAACACCTTTTGACATTATTGGTAAAATTTCTCAAAGGAAGCGGGAACCACTGAGTAGTGACCTTGAGATACAGTTAGGCTACACCCTTATTGGTGTAGTGTTGAACAGCTTCTCAGAGACTCTGATTCAGCCCACATTTACAAGTGAAGAACCAATTTTTTCATCTTTTCGGACATATTCTCAGTACTTCATAAGTATATCAAGAATCCCCTTTCCTTTAAATCAACTCATCTTTAATAATTAAAACTAACCAAGGCACATTGCAAAACATTTCTGTTTCAGCAGCAATTTTGACTCCATTTGGCACTGATCTGAGTACACAACAATCTTATTTTCATTTGATTATGAGTTTTATCAATGTTAATCTTTATACACTCATGTTGTATTATGTTGAATGTTTAAACTATTTTGCATCATTCTTGCGACATAATTATTTACCAAAAACTCCTAAAAACAACTTAATTTCGTCATTAACAGCTAAAATATAAAGATCCTTGTTGAAATATTTCTCAGGGACCACCCCCTTTTCTTCATTAGGAGTTTGGCCTAAACAGAGGAGTCAAGATCAAGTGACAGTGCTTGACTCGATACTTTCCCCTAAGGACACACCTAGCAGCTTGAAGATTTCTGTTGTGCTTAACCCCCAGGTGCGTGAAAGGCGACAATACTTTTCGGCGTCGTTACCGGGGATAAATATTTTTATTCCTAGGTTATGACTTTCTTCTTTATTTATTTTTATTACTTTATTTAATGAATGATTAGAGTAGATCTTTGATTCTTTTTCTGACAACCCCACTAACTTTGTATCCTTTGTACAAAGAAAAGCAAAAAAGAGAATTTTTTGTGAAAGATTTATGATGCATATTTTTCTTTTCACATGGTGACTCTGTTGAAGGGATAAGACCCTTTTTTCTCACAAAAATGTTGATATTCAAATGGATTTCAAGTCTTCCTTCTTACATGTAATTAGAGCATAGGTCTCAGGTTCAATTCCCCCAAGCTATGACGAAGGCGGGGTGTTGGAGTATCGATAGAACCTCCACATGGTATAACCTCCACACCTCTGGGAATATAAAACAAGTGGACTAACTGCCACTCCTGGTGATAGGGCCTTATGCTGGGTTTCAAATGTTCATCAACATCTGTAGGTTTTGGTGTAATGGAAAACCTTACATGTAGGTGAGCTCATGCAAAAAGTAAAATTTTAAAGCTCATTATTTTCACAGCTCTGTGGTTATATCAAATGATTACTATTGAGTAAGCAGTATGGATGAGGAAAGAGCTCAGATTTCCAATAAATATCCTTCCCTTAACTTCTCAAACATCCCAAGATTCCCTAATTTTCATAATAGTGAAGATATATCTGATCATCTATCTATATTTTGGGGAATTAAGCATGCAGAGGTCCGACATGTCATATATTTCCTTAAAATTCTTGCTAACTTCAATGTTTTGTATGAAGATAATATGATTGAAATGTTTGTCAGTACTCTATGAGGAAATGCCTGTGAATGGTATCTCAATTGTCTTCCAAATAAAGGTATTACTTCCCTTTCAAGCTTCCTTAGAATATTATTGAGGCAGTGGCATACAAGAGAGACAAGTTCCTGGAAGGGTTCCTTTATGCTTCTTTTCCTTGGATAGAGTATCATGAGGAAGACCCTAAATTACCTCGTCTCATCAGGATAGGAAATGATAGATATTGGGTTCTACCTCCAAGAGATCACAATGAATAAGAAATCCATGATGACTCCATTGAGTTTGTGCATGAAGAGCCATTAAGTGAAAATATTATTGAAGACCCTCCTCATGTCACATCAACAGAGAATATTGATGATTGGGAATACTTTCATGATTATTTCAATGATGATGATCAAATTTGTACTCCAGATCTACCTCAGGATGAAACCATTACAAAATCTTATAATGAAAATTATGATGAAAGCTCTAATGTGCATGATGGAACTCCTACTTGTTCTCCATATAATGATAATAGTATAGAAGGTTTACTTCCTTGTGACCTTTTTTTTAAATATGAGTATGAAGATGAGGACAATTATAGCCTCGATCACGATACAAGTGATGGAGACTCCCTTATTTTTGACAAATATGATGATGAATATTCTTGGACATTTATTGAAAATCCAATCTATGACATGTCCAAGGAGGAAAATAATAAACAAACAACTTTTAAGGGTTTTGTTGATAGTATTGTCTACAACCTATCTAACTGAGGGATTTGTGAGTCTCTTGATGGTTTTACCGAAGATCGTATTTGTGAGGTTTTCAAAGGAGAGAACATGGATCTTGTGGCCTTGGGAAATTTTGATATGGAATAGGAGCATGCAGAAAATCCATATGATCAGTTTGAGCCATATATTAATGTCAATAATGAAGACAAAGAGAAGAAATGCATACAAGAACTTGATACCAATGATGAGGAATCTATCACATCTGACATATATTGGGAGGATGACTATTGGACTATTATTGAAAATACAACCTATGCGACTTTTGAAAATATGTTTGAAAATACCATCTATGATATGTCCAATGAGGAGAGTGTCTACTCTACGACTTATGAAAGTTGTAAAGAAGAGCAATCAAATTTTTCATATGATCAATCAGAATAGTCCTTGAGTTTCTTAAATGAAGACTTGGAGAAGCAATATAGTGAAGAGTCATATTGGGTGCAACTAATTGAATATTTTTTCCATCCATCGTCTTCACATGAAGATGTTCCTCGTGATTTGGAGTAGTTTTGGGTTTACACAAAGAATTATCAGTAGATAAGCACTTTTGATGAATATGATGACCTGCCTCATCATACAGATATTTACATCAGTCCTATCCAATATTGGATAGAAGAATCCTGCAAGAGGACTTGCCAGTTTGGGAAGCAGTTCGATGACCTCCTACATGATTATAATCTCCTATCCAACCTTCCCATCTTGAATTTTATACAGGATTACATGTCTTGAATAATTTTTCCTTGCTTTGGCTGGTCACCAAAGATAAGGCAAAACTTTGTTATATAAATAAAATGATTAGGTGGCTAGATTGGATTTTGATTACAAATGACCTTTTATGTTATGTTTGGAGTAGGAAAATAAGCTCCTTAAAGTGAGCATTTACCATTCTCATTTTCCTTCTGTACTTAGGAATAAATAAATTTTTAGTTAAGTTTTGTCATTCTTTTGAATAAAGTGACTTATGGTTCATTTGGTTTTATATAAAACTTGTGCTACTAAGGTTTTCTTATCAATTTGAAATGTTTTTACAGGTTATATAATCCATAGATTCTGGTTTTCTCATATCTTCTCCTTTCCTAAAGACCAGATCGAGCACACGCCCCACAGTTGGAGCCAGATGTTATCCACTAAGTTTCACTTAAGGGATTTTTCAAGCGAGCCACCAAGGATCAAAACAAATCATTTGTTCTTACTAAGGGCTCAGAAGTTCTATGGTTTCATCAAGGCCAGTTGTGGCTTCTTTTGGATGTTTACATCCTTTCGAGGAAATTGTAATAAATGACATAGCATGAGGTTCTTTATGTAAAAGGCTTGGCCTTCTTATAATTGGTCATCAATTTCATCATCCTTGAGTGTTTTTTCCCTTGTTAATTATATGACGCTTTTTTAAGCGACATATAATTTTCAAGTTTTTCACTCAAAATCCTCCAAAGTCGAGATGGTGAGTTTGGTAACTTTTTTCTCAGAAAGTTTATTAAAGCCTAGGGTCTATGTATTATACCATGATATTCATGTGTCTAAAGTTTCGTGAACATTCAATAAGTCCCCCCTAGGATTTTTTAATTTTTAGTTTTTTAATAAAATCATCGATAAGGTGCATTTTAATTGTAATATTTCAAAAGGTCATAAAATTGGGCCTAGGGATCCAATTTGGTCATGGGGATGCTCATTTTTGGACCCAAGGACATAACTTAACCCATAAACCCACTTTTGAGAGTCAAACTGGTAATTTTCAATTATTAATTTGGATTTTCTCTCCAAAATGGCTCACAGGGTCAAATAAATGGAAAAATTAGAGAAAATCCAATCCCTAAATCAAAGGAAGCTTGTCTGGGACTTGTCTCTAATGTGTCAAAGTTGTTGAGAATTTTGTCTGGGACATTTATGAGTGTAGAGGAGCATCTACAACCATCAAAGGAGGGGCTATAACTCACTTCCACAAAAGGGGGGCTAATTCACTCATGGAGGGTGGTTTTGCCACTTGTATGAGGTGGTTAGATGAGATAAAGGCTTTCCAAACCAAGTGGGATACCTCAATAAAGGTTGCATCCCTTCATTCCAACACTTAGGCCCTCCTCCCACCATTTTATCACCCCCCAAAACACCTCACACTTGTCAAATTCACTTCCTTGGGGTTTGAACTTCTTTTTTTCTATAAAAGAAGGGTTCTCCTCCTTTGTGGAGGATGGATGCAAGAAACCTCTACTATTTTGTATTGTTTCTATTTTTTGAAATAAAATTGCAGACTTTGGAGGTCCAGTCAGTGTTATGAGATGGATGCTTGCAAGTATTGAGGTGATTATGTTAAAATTTTGAATTGTTTCTTCCTTTTTGCTTAAAATTGCTATTAGATCTAGCTTAGAAGGTCATCCTAAGGCACATAGAGTAGGCATTTAATGCTGTAATTTTCTTACTGGTTTTTTGATCTCAAGAGATAGGAGAGTAGTTTTTCATACTTAGTTGTATTTCAACTCTTTCTCATTTCTTGTTTTTGAGTACACTAGATCTAACTCTTTTTATGCAGGGATTTCTCATAGATTTGTTTTACAGGTTACTTTTTCAAAGGATGATTTGAAATCAGTTGTATGTTCTTCTTCTTTGATAATCTCTCAAGTTACATCTTATTTCTACAGCGTCTCCAAAGTTTCCATAAGAATATCAAGCAAGTCTTGAAGTTGCTCTACATCTTCTGAAAACATTTCTCTCTCCTTTGTCCGGTTACTTAGATTGAATATGAAAATTTGATAGATCTGATTTAAAAGTATGATATTTTCAATATAATCATTTATCATATCAGATAATTTAGATTTAGAAATGGATAAAAAATAATAATCTTTTACTAAATCTAAAGTTGTCATTTCAGTGCTCTAAAAACTAGTAAAATTTTCCAATCTTTTGCAAGTACTGAATTTAGTTTTAGTTTTTGTCTTTTATTTATGCATTCCATCACAATATAACAATATAAATTTCTGGTTTTTAGCAGGTACAAATAAAAATAGGAGGAAGCTCTGCTCAAAATTCCAATTTTGGGTCTCTCGGGACACCAAAAAAACCCAATTTTCCCCTCTTCTTCTTTCCCCTTCACTCCATAAAGTTGTATAGGTATTTAGACCAGTTTTATGGGGTCGGAGACATATTTTAATTTCATTTTTCTGATATTGTAATCATAATTAATAAAGAAATCAAGTGGTTTACACAGCACCCACACTTCATCCCCCTTGGGGGGATTGGTAGTGTCTCTTTCGTCATTTGATATTTTCTAACAATCACAGGCACACAATATTCCTTCTTGAAAGGCTGTATATATTAGTTATTTATTTTATTTTCCATGTTTAAATTTATTTAAATAATTTGGTTCCCTTGCTTGTTGCCAAGAAGTATGCTCTCTCCACCAACCAAAGGCTTCTTGCCGATTATTGGTGGATGATCAGAAAGTGTCGCATAGCTTGTGGGTTCTTTTAGACTTTAATTTTTATTTTTGCTGCCACAATATTTTTGCTTCAATACAATTGGAAAAAACATTTTTCCATTCCAGTGTATGCTCTTTCCCATCGCAGGTTTGCCCTGAGCTTTGCGATAATCAAAAGCAGGAATGTGCATTGATCAATTATTCACATCTAAATAATTAACTCACAGTAATGAAATCAAAAATATTCAAAACATTATGAAAATATGGCACAATACCTTTTGAAATTATTGGGAAAATTTCTCAAAGGAAGCAGAAAACACTGAGTAGTGACCTTGAGATACAGTTAGGCTACACCCTTGTTGGTGTAGTGTTGAACACCTTCTCAGAGACTCCGATTCAGCCCACATTTCCGAGTGAGGAACCAATTTTGTCATCTTTCCGGAAATATTCTTAGTACTTCATAAGTATATCGAGAACCCCCTTTCCCTTAAATCAACTCATCTTTAATAATTAAAACTAACAAAGACACAATGCAAAACATTTCCGTTTCAGCAGTAATTTTGACTCCATTTGGCACTGATCTGAGTACACAACAATCTTATTTTCATTTGATTATTAGTTTTTTCAATGTTAATCTTTATACACTCATGCTATATGTTGTTGAATGTTTAAACTATTTTGCATCAGTCTTGCAACGTAATTATTTACCAAAAAATCCTAAAAACAATTTAATTTCGTCATTAGCAACTAAAATATAAAGATCCTTAGTTGAATTGTTTCTTAGGGACCACCCCCCTTAGCTTCGTTAGGAGTTTGGCCTAAATGGAGGATTCAAGATCAAGTGACAGTACTTGACTCGAGATTTCCCCCCAAGGACACACCTAGTAGCTTGAATATTTATGTTGCGCTTAACTCTCAGGTGTGTGAAAGGCGGCAACACTACACTCAAATAGTTCTGAATTTGATGGTGAAAACGAGCCTATTACAATGATTATTTGGAGGTTAAAATAGTATGATGTTGAATTCAACTACAACAGACATACACTGAGTTGTGACATGTATAGTTTTAAGTCTTCTACAACAAAGTTTTGACATGCACAGTTTTGACATGCACTGTGTATAAGGTAAGATCACTATGTAAACTATGATGATGCAAATGCGTACTCTATGCAAACTGTGATGATGCATACTCCTTGATGATGATTATGTCTATTGTATGATGCTACACACTATGATATGATTTGATACACTCTTTGATTATAATGCATGTGATGATGATGAACACTCTATGATGCATAATGATTCATGCTTATACACAATGATGATACTTACCATGATGACAATGTGATATGATATGGTGCATGTTTTGTCTTGACTGCCCTAGTGTGGCCACTTGAGAATGTTAATACAATGATGTACATAGTGCTTGTGAAACAATGATGTGTGAAGTAAATCCATTGGGATTTACACTCTATGATGATGATGCATGATGCATGCACACCATGGATAATTTTAAGAACATCCCTAAGATTTATATGTATAATAAATGGCCGAATCTCTGTAATATATAGGAAAAATTGAAGGCTATTTTACCAATAATATAATATGAATATATTATTTTTTTGGCTAATATTTTATTCTATTAAAGAATCTTATAAAATTTTGGCAAATTCTCTTTCACTAAACTATAAGATATTGTAAAATCTTGGAGAATATTACATTGAATTATAAAATATTGCAAAAATTTGTCAAATATTTCATGAAATTATAAAATTATTGTAATGTCTTGGTGAATATTTTGCTAGGAAGACTCAACTTTTGATAATGAAGATTAATAAGGTATTGCATATAAGAGAATATACCAAAGCTCAAATCTCTCAACTCCTAGACACTCAAATGAACAAATGCACCCACAAATGAACAAATGCATGAATGAGGAGATGGGGGATTTATTTGTACATTTCACAAGCAATATTGGGTCACTAACAACTGGAGGTGTTGGTGAAATACAACTACACTAACTAGATATAGGAAAAGTGGGGACTCCACTTTTTATTTTGTCCCTTAATGGTCCAACAACATGTGGGGATCCAAATCTTGACATACCAACAAACTCATAGAATTGAACACTTTACACTGTGGAGTGATTATGGCACCCACCAACCATTATTACAACATGGAGTCTTATTGATACTCACAATTTTAATATATATTATGAATTCTCAATTGGCTTATTTTCCAAGTATCCCATTTTTTAATCTACCCTTTAATAAAAAATAACATGCTTATCTGTTTATAGATACGAATGCCATGTTTTCATTTCTTTTGTTGACAATCAAAATATGAATTTTGTCATTTGATTTAGAACTTTTAGATTTAGTTGGAAAATTGCAATGGTTATTAGAAATAAGAACATACAGTAACAATAATAGAAATCACATTAATGCATCATCATGCATATAATTAGAACTACTTTGTTAAAAACTATTTTTCTTAGATAGACTAAGGAGGTGTTTGTATCCATGTCTTTGAAATTTCCAAAAGCATGCAAAATGTGGTAAAAATATTTTGTCACCCTCATTAAATGCAAAAGACTAGATATCAAATAACATAATGTCTACATCTCAAGTCAAACATGTATTGTCCATTGTATATACAATCATGATGGAAATGAAGTATTGTGTTCCATCTACATCATATATTTATCATACAAAACTATATCCATTTTTGGATGATGATAGCAATTATAACACACAAAAAATCACCCAAAAACATTTTACTTCTGGATGACCCTTACATGAAACAAAATATAGTAAAACAAGTACTAAACTCAACAAATTTAGGTCACAAACAAAATTGATGAAATTTTCAATAAGAATAAAAAAACATATCAGTCATGAACTTCTTAATACAAATAAAAGAATCTACAAGTACGCTTTGGACAACTATACAAGAAGACAACCAAAATAATGATCATTCCATTGTATCCCTGCCATAATAAGTGTGCATTCATTTATATTACAAACATCCCAAACATCAACAATAACAAACATAAAATATGAACATATACAGTCTCATTAATTCCGATCCAATAATAATTGTAGAGAAATATCCTATTAAAAGCACATTTTAAACAACTGGGTCAAATTCAGTTTGAATATATAAAAACCTTGTGGCATCTCTCCATCAATAATAGCATCCACTAACAACATATAAATGTCAGTCAATAGTTTAAGCATGCCAGGGCATAAAATAAATCATATATTTTGATCTCTATAACACTTTCATAGAACCAATACTCCTAGGATAAAATAAAATGCTCATAACATTTAATGATCCCTAAGAATCAAGAGTGTTCTAGAATTCATCAGGCCTAAAAAAGAATCCATGATAAAAAGCATGATAAAAGGTGGATAAAAAGAATAAAAAGTTTGATAAAAAGCATCTATTGTAACTGTGGATAAAATACATAAAAAGTTCGATAAAAAAACATACCATGTTAATTATTGGATGAAAATCATGATATGAGTTTGTATTCTCTGATAAATTGCAAGTGCGACATGCCCCTTCAATACTTGAGCTCTCAATAGTTGAGATGTTATGCGAATATTACAAGGTCAAGAAAACTAAGAATGAAAATTGGAATCACATCAACCAAAACCTTCACCCTGCAAGCGCAATTTGATATGGGTGAACATGAATCAATGTAGCCTTTAAATAGAAAAAAAAACATCCCATGATTTTCCCTCCAATACTAGAAATCAAGGGTTGAAAGAAGGTATCACATGAAATTTACTAAAAATATAGGAACATGCAACCATATTCCTAAATGACAAGGGAAATGGAGGACGAAATAAACCTTGGGAGCCTCCATTACTGAAAATAGGGGGCGAAAGAGTGATTTCACTATATTTTCTCTAGAAATTGGGGGAGGGAGATATATTGGAAGGAGACTTTTCTAGGGAGAAAATGGTCTTTTTCATTTTTCTCATTAATATACTGGAGGCTATTCATTTTGGATTTAATTTCCTTTTCATAAATATTGAGCAAATATATTTTAGATAAAAAACCTTTCCATATAAGAAAATAGCCCACTAAATTTTTGTAACCCCCTTAATATAGCCCATGGGATATATATAGCCCCTAAAATTATCCATGATGCACACTATGATGATATGTTGATGCTACCCTATATACTTGATGCATTTGTTGATGAAATCGTCATTTATTCAAGCATGGACTTGTAGTGGCCCCACAGATAGTTATTGATGCCACCAAGTCCCTCTCGCAGTGCACAGGTATTGATGATCCCAATATCCTCGCCTTATAGCCCATACAGAGATGGGTTGTGCCTTAAATCACCTTGTATCCAGTTGACAAGGTCCCTGTACCCACAAGGTTGGGTATTGGAGCCACCACCTTGTTAACAATGTTGAAGGTCCTGTTGATGATGTCGAAGGCTCTGGAGATGGTGTTGAAGCCCTTGTAGGTGATGGAGAATCCCTAGATGGGTTGAAGACACTTTAATGACCCATTATGTGGTCATTCATGCTCTAATGGTGTCATGGTACCCTAGGAGAAGGTGTGGAAATCCCATAGGTGATTTTATTATGGATCTTGACCCTTGGAGGTCCCCTTGCATGGTTAAGGTCATTGAAGAATCCCCTGAAGACTCTTTCTTGATGAGGAATCCTTGAAGAAGTCCTTGGACCCACACTTGATGATCCTATAACCCGTCATGGGGTCATGGAACTCTTATGTGTGATTCTTGCTACCATTATGACGATGATGACCTTTTATGATATTTGACATGTTATGGAACCCATGAACATGCCCTTGCTTGTTGAAGAAGCATTTGAAGAATCCCTCATATGCTATGGTGAATTTCTAAGTGATGAAGGCCTCCTGCACAATGATGGAACCCAATATTAACCCAACTGACCCATATTGTGGTCATTTGATTGAACAATTTCCTTTGAAATGTTGAATCCTACAAAGTTTGAAGAATCCCTCATATTTGCATGGAGATGATGGTCCTCTTGCATATGGGTCACTTGTGTGTTGATGGGGTATTAAAACCATTTCTTATGGTGGACTTGATGGCTTACAAAATACCCTTATTTTATGATGACCATTGAAATGGTAAGTTTGTGTGACAAAATCAAAATAAAACAATAAAAATAAAAATAAATCTAAATCTACTTCAATGGTGTGGACAACAAGTCGGCCCTAATCCAAGGAAGAAGTCAACATCCAAGAGTATATATTCCACTCAAATGCATCCAACAAAGTTTAAGTGAAGTGAGCTCGGTTGAATGAGGTATAAATCGTTGACTGAGCCTGGAACTCATGGATTGAGGAAGATTTGACTGAGTTTTTTCTCTCAGGTGAAGCAAACTTTGTGCTCGGGAAATTTTTTTGGGAGACCTTTTTTTTCTTGGAGTAAACAACAGTCTGCTTGGTGTTCACTATTGGTTTTGTATCACAAAGCCATCTTACATAACTGAGCTTTCACAGCCTTAAAATATCTTCAATGGTCTGAGTTTTTGTAGCTCTAAAATTTGGAAATTAGGAAGCAGTCAAGGTTTTTGTACTGTCATACTTTTTTGCAGCAGAGGGTGAAGTTTAACCTTGTTTTGGATCATATACAACTTACATAAACAACCTGAAATTTTGTGACAAACCTAGCACTAAAATTATTTAGGTAATCTTCAAGTTTGAGGTTCATTTTTTTGGTGTCATATACAACCCAAGTGTGAGTTTTGTCATGCACAGATAAAGGTAAGATCTAAGATGAAGATATGATATGACTCTGTATGATAATGATTAGTGCATACTTACCATATAATGATGCATACACTTTAATGTTGCATACCTTGATAATGTTGATGCATGCTACACTATGATGTGCACTTTTTGATGATGAAGTATGTTGTGATGATGCACTCCTATACACTTTGATGTAACTATGAGACATCCACTTTGAGTATATAATGGAAAAGTTGTGCTCTAAATAGATGACCGGAAATAGCATGAGGAATGTTGTAAACTTGATAAACATACCATGAATAATTATGATTGAGGATGTTTTGGTTATGATTGTTGTATAGATAGTAAACCTAGCATGAGGACAAGACTGTTGATTGTAATAAATATGAGTTATATTTTTCATTATAAATTGGAAATAATTTAAGGATTAAAGTGTTGGTTTAAACCATTTATTCTGTTGTCAAGGATAACACAGAATCAAGAAAAAGAACTGTGATTATATATGACTTCTTTATGGATAATTTAGTGATAGGAAGTGGTAGCAGTTTCCTTGGGCATGAGTAGACTATGAATGAGGAAATTAAGTATGCACTTAAGCAGAACAAACATACCAGCAACTACTACATTTTTGTAGATGTATGAGAAGACTCTTGACATATAAAAAGTAGTGGTTGAGGTCACCTTCAAATGTGTTGGAGTAGGGTCCCGCAGCTACCGGAGAAGCTGCCATTTTGGTGGATAGACAGTTTTGGCAGAGATATAAGAGATAAGGTAAAGATAAGATGCCGTAGCATGTTTCTAGCTGCAGATCAGAGTCAGAAACTGTGACTATCGAGACAGAGAAGTCAAAGAAGATGATAGTACCTCAGCAGCTGAGAGGAGAGAGCTCACCCACTGCATTCAAGGTAGCGATGGAAGACAGGAGGGCTCGGCTACCCTCATAAAGGAAAAAGGGGAAACGAGGCCAAGGAATTGAAGACGAAGGACAGAAAGGGAAGCGGCGCCTAGTACCCATGGTCAGCGCTGGGAAGCATGGAATACTGCAGAGAGTAGTGGTGTGACGGAAAGCGGCAGTTCGAGTACAGATAGACCGACCGTCACTAGTTAGGGTTTTTGGGTTACTGTTGGGACAGGCCCATAGTGTGGTAATGGTGAGACCTTCGGGCCGCCGATAAAGGGATGAAAACAGTATTGTACAAGGTTAGCTAGTCGGATAACCTGTAGTGATTTAGTCTGTTAGCTCATTAGTATTTTGTATTGTAATAGAGTCAAGCTCTGGTTCTGTATTCAGTGTGTAGTATCTTACTGTAACCAGCAGCTGGCTCGTAGAAGCAGGTATGTAACAATCCACAGGGATTGACAGAGAGAGAGAGAGAGAGAGAGAGAGAGAGAATATTGTAAGAAGGTAATATAGAGAAAGAGAAGAGATCTAGGAGAGAAGGGCTCTCGACAGTGAGTGCGAAGTTACCTAGAAGATCTCTAGCTGCACATAGGTTGCAGCAGAACTGTGTACTCTCTCAAGATATAATAAACATAGTTCTGTGGACGTAGCTTCTACCCTAGAAGTGAACCATGTAAAACCAGTGTGTTATGTGATTATTTCATGTGATTGTGCTTTACTTAGTTGATATTTGTTATCTGTTACATGAATGTTGTATATCAGTTAGTAAATGTCTTTATGTCCTCATTCAGTTCCAGCATTATTGAAGGTTAAAGGTGGATTTACATGTATCAAGTGTCTGCATATGAGTTTATCAGTGCTTGTTTCACACAGTAATAAGTCATTCTATTAGAGTGTTTCTATACTTATTCAAACAGTTAAGTATAGTCGAGGAAGATTGTGTTGAACTATGGAAGTTCACGTCAGAGTCTTTAATATCTTTGAAAGTTAGCCAACTCATTCCACCCAGTGTGATAGCCTTTGGACCATGAGGGTCGCAGTGGGCCGTACTATAGTAGATATCGCGTTGACAGTAGGCGATATCGTACCGACAGAGGAGCTGCAGTGTGAGATAGCACAGATCACGGGTTAAGAGGAAGAGAGAGTTGGGCATTGCCAGAGTCGCTGCAATGCGATAGGAGTCCTTCCCCTGTCAGAACCCGCAAATAAGAGAGATTGCGCATCACGGAGAGAGACCTCGCTAGCTAAGAAGAGCTGCGAGACCCCAGGATGCTACAGAACCTGGTCGAAGACACTTGATCCTTTGGCCAACCCATTAGAATCACTTCAGGTGAGACTTCAGGTCACTCCGCTGTTTATCGCCGAAAGGGCCAGTGAGCTAGGGGTGTTGTTGGTACATTACAGTAAACCCAGGTCTGCCCATATAGCCAACAAATGGTTCCATTACCGGTTTTGAACAAACTAAGCACTGATGTTCTGTTGGCATCCTACTAAAGACAAACTCAACCAGTGGGTTGGGTCTAAGGAGAAAGAGTTTGCCGAACAAGAGAACAAGAGTCCTAGACTGAGTACAGAGGATTGGTTACAAAAACATATATTTACAGACCTGCATACGATATTTTTTGTGAACTATGGAAACGAGCTATATGACTGGCTATCAAAGTTGACTGATCAGAGCATATTCAGAAAGAAAAGAAACATTGTCTGGACACCGGAGCTGATTCAGACCGTGAAGAGCCTTGATAATCCCATTACAAGGACAAGAGACTTCTAGCTTGCGAGTGTGCTAGAAGGCTTCGTCACAAAGTTTGCAGTTGAACAGAGAAAAAACTTCAGTGAGGCTGAGTGGTACTTCTTCAAAGGATATCGCGATAAGTACCTAAACTCTTTAAACTTGTCCATTAAGATGTTATTATATGAAAAAGGAGTAATGGATATAGTTTCAGACCAGTATGTTAAGAAAGTGTGATATCACAAGAGTTTGAGAGTGATTTTGATGACATTGGACGTACACGTAGTGGAAAGAAATATAAAGTAGAATTCAGATCTCCCATATTTGAAGACAGTTCAAATAATACTAGACAATAGAGTCATAGTAATATAGAAATAACAGAAGGGGGTATCCCTTACCACCCTTATACCCCACAGAAACAAACCGGGACTCAGAACAATTCCATAGAAACTCCATCTAGTAGCTCGCAGACAGTACATACTACCGCTACATCACCTCCACTTACACCGCCGAGTGGTAGTAACACAGCAAATCAACATCCACCACGCAAAAATAGAATGGGGGATGATATGAAGCTACCTACCTTTAAGGGTACAGGGGCAGAAGACCCAGAGCAGCACTGGTTTCTATGTGAAGCCATGTGGACCATTAAAGGACTCCAAGATGATAACATTGAACTTGTACAGTTGGTCACCACACTTAGGGAATGAGCCTTAACATGGTATATGAAGTATACCTCAGCAATACCCAGAACACTTGTACAGGTCAGGACCGCCATGATCAAAGAGTTTAAGAAACCCAAGTCCGAGTCGCAGTGTATCATAGAGATCAAAGACATTAAACAGTTACCTAAAGAGTCAGTATGGGACTTTGACCAGAAATTCAAAGCTCTCATCGACCAAGTTAGCTTTGAGTTTGCCCCGGAGCAGCGTAAGGAATGGTTTATTGCAGCGCTTCTCCCTCACATCAAACTGCAATTAATGTAGCAGAAACTCCAGACGTAGGATGATGCGTTGGAGATGGCGATGAAACTAGAGGCATCACCTCTAGCAGAGACCAGCACAGGTATGACAAACCTGCAAAACCAGTTAGCAAATCTCACGTTACAGATGCATGAGATTAGAAAAGGAAAAGAGATTGCACAAGACATATGGTGTATCAAGTGTAAAGCATAAGGCCATACTAAAGATAACTGTCCAGTATTTGTTGAATACTTAGCAAGTGGGGCTCCTAACCCCTTAGCACAGACTCAAGGGGCATGGTGTGAACTATGCAGATCAAGAGGACATCTACCTCAGCAATGCCCTTTACTTCAGAAGTATATATAGACACCTAAGAACTTATATTGTACCTTCTGTAAGTCAGTGGGACACGATGACCATACCTGTAGAGCCTATGATCTCATGTTAGATAGAAAACATGACTTGTATAGAGTCCAATCGGAGACACAAGGTCCAGCAGAAGGACCACAGCATGATCCGGCTCATGTTAGTCGTGGAGGAGGATTCAGAGGACGAGGCCGTGGAGGAGGCTTTGGCTATGGTGAAGGCTTTGGCCGTGGCTGTGGACCAGTCACTTGTTACAACTGTGGAGTTGTAGGACATTATGCTAGGGACTGTTAGAGCCCCACTACGACATGTAATTATTGCAAATATTATGATCACGCTATAGAAGAATGTCCTACCTTGATAGCTAAGATCAGAGAACCAAAGCCAGCAGTACACCAGAAAATTCAGCTTATCGCTGCTGACCAGAAAGACCCAGAACCAAGAGTCAACATCATGACTCGCAGCGGTGCTTCCACCAGTGGGACATCACCGGATAGTGAAAAGAACACAGGATCAGAGTGGGTGCACAAAGCTACTAATAAATCAACACCACTCGACCTGCAGAAGAATAAAGAAACATTTCAGGAAGCTAAAACTTTCTTTAATGAACCTATACAATCAGGACTCCAGGTACAGCCGTCTAGGGGCGTACCGCAGCAAGCACCTTGTGGCCTTAGTCTTGTGGAGACATCACAGGCTACCACATCAGAAAGATCTGATGAGGATGAGTCGACAGGAAGCATGCAATCCTTCCTGCAGAGTTGCTTGAAACTCGTGAGGGATGAGAAAGCTATCAGAGAGCTTCAACGCATCATAGATCAATATCCGCCGTATTCTTCTGTGAGCAGTACGCAGCGTGTTTTTCATAACATTATGGGCCATACAAGAACAAGAAGAGAGATGCAACTCATAGCACAAGTTGGAGAATTTGAAATGGATGAGGTGATCCTAGATCTAGGATCAGAGGTAAATGTTCTGACTAAGTAGACATGGGAACAGATGGGTAGCCCTAAGTTAGTCAGATCGCCTATCCATTTGAGATTAGCTAATCAACAGAGGGTATCGCCACTGGGTCGACTACCACAGGTGCCAGTTGACATTGACGGAGTTCGCAACTTTGTAGACTTTGAAGTTATAGAAATCATTAGCGACAGTAGACCATATCCAACATTACTAGGCATTGATTGGGCGATTGGTAACATGGCCATTATCGACCTAAAGAGAAGACAAATGACCTTTGAGGATGCGCAGATTCGGGTCATCGCACCCTTGGATCCTCTTCAGGGTCCTAGATACATTGAACCTATCCGAGCAGAGGATGAGGCACGTAACATGGAGAGTATCTATTAGATGATTGCGAACCAGAGTGACTACATCAATCCAACCACAGAAGGGAACATTAGTTGGCGATGCGACAGCTCATGCACATCGGATTCGGATGTTGGTCTAGAGAACTGGTAGAACAGACTTTACGAAGTCTCAGCTCGCAGATGTGCATATCTGACTAAGTCACTGCGATGGATTAGAGCAGAGCTTAAGGATATTCCATCGTTTGATGGCTTAGCGGATGTCAATGATTTTTTATACCAGTTTGAACAACAAGTTCCTCACGAGCAGAGGATTGCAGCTATGGACCTTGCAGTACGAGCCACACCTACAAGATGGTGGTATGTACATAAAGAGAATATCGCATCATGGGATGATCTTAAGAGATTGATGGCGATCAAATTCTCTACTGATAGGGAGTATGTCCAGCAGAAATACATAGGAGAAAGTGACCCCAGGTCACACATTCAAACTTGTGAACAGAATTGGTTGGACATCCCCGAGGATGAATGGGTTCACCGATTCATTCACACTTTGGACACAGTTCCAAAGAATTGGTACACTGAGACAGAGTTGCACAGAGGAACAACTACATGGCCACTTATGATAGACATCTTTGAACTCACTTTCGCTTTTGAATCTGAGTACCCAAGCATTAATCAGGCTTTAGATGTTATAAAGATTAAGATCTTTGAGGACTATACCCTATCAGTGTCAGCTCAACCTGAGTGGGCCATCCAGTTAGAAGAGGCACTAGAGTGCTATAACTTTGCATCAGAACCAGAGGATGAGGATGAGGACCCTCGCAACATCAACATTCCAGATTCAGAAGGGACTCGTGATGTTGATGGACCGAAGCTAGAGACTCCAGCTATCACGGAGCCTATCAAGATTAAGAAGATCAACATTGGCATAGACAGAGAACCAAAGTTTTCATCCATTGGAGACTATTGGGACGATGAAACAGTAGGACAGATTGGAGACTTGCTACATGGCTATCAGGACCTATTCCCCACCAAGTTCACAGAGATGAAGGGAATAGTTGGAGACCTGGGAGTAATGAGGATACCATTGAAAGAGGATGCTAGACCAGTCAAGCAGCGTCCATACAGATTAAATCGGTGCTATAAAGAAAAAGTTAAGGACAAGATCGATAAGATGCTAGTAGCAGGCATCATTGGGCCAGTGGAAGAAAGCGAATGGGTTAGTCCCATGGTCATGCAAGAAAAGAAAACCAAAGGAGACAGGGGACTATTGGGCTAATGGTTGGTTCAGGATGACAGCGCAGGATGTCATAGATGTCATCAAAGACTTCGACAACGAGTGGAAACAAGCATTAGAGGATACCATAGCACCACAATCAGGTACCACACAGACAGACCCATCAAAAAAAGGCAAAGACAAAGTGGGGTCCCAGATGCAAGATACAGCAGAAGTGCCACTACCGGGAGAAAAGAGGAAAGATCCACAGCAAGTGCCACCAGAGGCACAAACGACAAAGGAGGGAGAAGAAGGGACACCAGAGGCACAGAAGAGGAAAAAGTAGAAAGCCACAAAACTACCTTTGAATACTACATTGACAGATGATGACTATGAACAAATTGCAGCAAGGATTAAGGATGAAATGGACGGCACATTTCAGGCGATGCAGGCATCGTAGGGCAAGCTGCAGGGGGAGATAGATCAGCAGCTTGTGGAGTTAAAAACACTAACCAAGAATATTTCCACGATCCACACTTAGTTAATCAAGACGCCCGTAGGAGAAAGTTCAACACAGTCGATTTCCTGTGAGGAAATCTTGGCAAAGGATCGTATCAATACAGTCTTGATACCACCAGGGAGCATCCGATTCCCTGCTTCAATGATGGACGTACAGATACAGATTAGGAAGCCTGTCGAGGTTAACCTCGCAGAGTTTCACGTTGATAAGTTACAGATGATCCAGCAATAGCTAAGCACAGAGCTCAAAGATAGAGAGCTCGTGACTTATAAACAAAACACACAGCTGAAACAAAAGAATGCAGCACTCACCGCAACTTTTTAGACAAAGGCGGAGGAGTTAAGAACATATGAAGAAAGAGAACAGGATCTCAATCAGGTCCTACAGAGCATCACATTGGAGCTACCCCAATGTAACATTGATTTTGCCTTGCCTCTCACGCAGAAGGTAAGAAGAATTGCAGACAGAGCAAAGGCTCTAGAAGAAATAGTAACCAAGATGGAAGAAGACCACAAAGCACAGATTGCTGATCTTGAGGCTCGAGCACTGGGCACCCCCCAGGCAGACAAGGAAACAAGAGTAGAGGCCTTTAGACTCATTGCCGCACAGATGAAATCTCGCATAGACGATGCACAGTCAGTGCTAGATGATGCGATGAACACATGGTCGAAGTTAGATGAGCATCCCGAGAGAGTAGAACTCCAGCAAAGCATTTAGCAGATAGAGAATGCCACAGCAGTAATGAAGGAAGAAATCAAGAGTTTAGGAGCTCTTGCGAAGATGAGAAAGATGACAGAGATGAACTGCTTGCAACAGGAAGCGCAGCGGTTGAGAGCAAAGGAGATACAAATCAATAATCTGCTTCAACCATATCAGGAACAAATCACAGAGCTAGTTGAGGTGGTTGAGCAGAAGTTTAAAGAGTTCACGACAAGCAGAGGTGAAATTGATGCAGCAGAAGACTCTAGCATTAGTCAAGCTACACTTGAAGCGGCACAAGAGTGTGTCGAAGCTATGCAGAATGAAGTCGTATGACTTTAGGACAAATTTAAACGGACTTCGCAGGAAGCCAAGAAGAAGCTACAGCAGGAGAAGCCTGCTGTTAGTGGCTCGAGGATGAGCCATAAGTAAGTGTTAGGGGATTGTTGGAGTAGGGTCCCGCAGCTACCAGAGAAGCTGCCATTTTGGCGGATAGATAGTTTTGTGGAGATATAAGAGATAAGGTAAATATAAGATGTCGTAGCATGTTTCTAGCTGCAGATCAGAGCCAAAAACTATGACTATCGGGACAGAGAAGTCAAAGAAGATGACAGTACCTTAGCGGCCAAGAGGAGAGATCTCACCCACTGCATTCAAGGCAGCAGTCGAGAAGAGAGAGTTCACCCACTGCATTCAAGGCAGTGGCGGAAGACAGGAGGGCTCAGCTACCCTCATAAAGGAAAAGGGGCAACGAGGCCAAGGTATTGAAGACGAAGGACAGAAAGGGAAGCAACGCCCTGTTGGGCACTATTTTTGACCCCCTTTTTCCTCTTAGATAACCTTCATTTCCTTCATAAAACCTCCATATTGAGTAAAAAGCTTTAAAGTTCATCTATAAACCTTGGTTAAAGAGGTATAATGTCATTGCTTGTTAATAAATTGAGTTTTGTGATTTTTTAGGCATTTTAACTAGGATTTTTACTTAGACCACGGGATGTACTAACTTCCCGTATTATCTCCTAGATTGAGCAATTGCAGGACAACTAGGAGGGAACAGGAAGATAAAGAATGGATCCTTAATGTCCACAGATGGATGAACATACAACAGTTAGGTGATGTGGATTGTACAGATGTCCAGTCAACTAGAGTCAAAGGCGGCCACCTGTTTTGCATTCAACACAAAAGAAGGAACAATGCTGATTTTGTGGAACTCCACAATTCTGAAGATGATCTCGTTAGCTCTTAGCATTAAATTAGATGCATATTTATAGTATTACAGTTTGATTTTGAATTTGTATAAATGATTCACAAGACAATGAAGAAGGGGTCACGATTTTGAAGAGGAATGCACTCGTGCTTCCAAACTGCGTGATATACTCTGTAAACAATTTCTGGTGAATGAGAATAAAGCTTTAGTTCTATGAAATCTTTCATTGTGTGTTGAACAAGGCTTTGGAGGGCCCCCATCGTTGATTTCACACACTTTCATGTTGCTGGTAGATCAATTTGGTGGTTGCAACGATTTACTTCTGGTGTTAGCTATCTAAATCGTGTCATTGGTATGCATTTTCTTGTAATTTCCAGTTTATAAATCGCAGAACAAATTCAGTCAAGTTTTAAATCGATTCTATTGATGCCCTGTTCCTTTCATTTACGGTTCAAGTTACAAATTCTATTGTGCTGTATATCACTGGCAATATTGGATAAACTCTGTTTTTTTTACTGTTTAAAGACTGAATGTGTTGAAGGTTTAAACCAAGATTCTAATTCATTATATATTGTTGTTTATCCAATGGTGAAATAGTAAAGGACATTTACAGATTATGAATACTATCTTGTAAAAGATTTTAATTGGTGAATGTGTCTTCAGCGTTGGTAGAACTCTGTAGTTCGATCCTAGGGTTATAGATTTGTTGTTTAATTGCTTTTTACCTCAGTCCTTTATGCTTTTATAAATCAATTACTGTATGCTTAAGAAGAAACAAACGAAGTCACCCTTGTAAAAGGATTTTGTCTCTGTGAGTTGCAGTATTTTAGTTTCTGTTAGTAGATTCAGTTACAGTTAGCTAAATTCCAAATGAGTCCAGCCTCTCTGTCCTAAACCTGGATGTGTCTCGAAGTCTACAGACCCGGATTGATTTTAAATTTAAGTTCTGATTAATACTGATAGATCAGAGCCCAACATTTTGGCGCCGTTTCCGGGGAGGCACTGTAGAAGCAGACTTAGGAACCTTAGTTTTCTGATAAAAACAAAAATTTTAAACAAAAACACAGAGTAGGTTTTACTTTTATGTCAAGAATTAGAGACGAAAAAGGAAGATTTCTTAAAACCCCCCCAAAAACAGAACTAATAGGAGCTTCTCTTCCAAAAGGTTTTATCTCAGCAGTTGGTAGTTCCAAAATGTCTGAGGAAGAAACGCCGAAAGGCCCAACAGCTGAACAGAGAAGAGAGTATGAGAGGATTCTAGAAATAGAAAACAAACGCAGACAGGAGAGAAGAGAATAAGAGAGGAGACATGAAAGAGAAGAAGAAAGAGGACATGAGAGAAATGAAAAGATAGAAGAGGATCAAGAAGCTACCTTCAAATTTCCTATTTTGGACACTAGCATTATCCTAGGAGAAGATGTAAAAATGAAGAACATTCCACCCTCTGTTTTACCAAACTTCTATGGCCTGACCTCTGAAGATCCAAACTCTTTCCTTTTCGAATTTGACATCTTGTGTCGAACTTATGGGTATACTGATGAGACCCATAAGCTCCGCCTTTTTCCTGCTACCCTTAAGGCAGCTGCCTTGAAGTGGTTTATGGGCCTAGGAGAACACTCTATTACTAGTTGGGATGAAATGAGGAAGATTTTTCTTCGGAAATATCAAGCCTATTGCAGATCAAAGGATCTCAAAGATGATATCTTTGGAATGACTCAATAGGAAGATGAGAGTCTAGAGGAGTATTTGGAAAGGTTCTCATATAATTTACAAAAATCTAAATACAATTCCTTAACATCAGAGATGATTAGAACAATATTTTTGAAAGGAATAAGAGAAGAGTATTTAGATATTTTAAATGTTATGGGAAAAGGTGACATTTCTTACCTTCCATTTGATGAGATACAAGATTTATGCCAAAAATATTCGAGAGGGAAGGCTAGGACTGGAAAAAGAGACATAATTACCAAAGTAAACAAGTCTGCAAACAGTGGTATTTCTAGGGCTGAACTTGCAAATCTGCTAGAAGATTTCAAAATCGATTTATTGAGTGCATTGGGCACACAGGTTGAAGTAGAAAAAACTAAGAAAAGACAAGAACAACAGGACCAACAAGATCAAGCCTTGTCCATCTTTTGTCCTAAGTGTAGAAAGAAGCACCCACTTAAAGAATGTCCTTTAAATGCTATTGAAATTTGTGGTTTATGCACTTTTAATCATAAGACTGATGATTTCCCTAGATTGAAAGAGTTGCAGGTAGCTCGAATGGAGGAGAATCAAAGCATGGAGTCTCTCTACTTCATGGGACAAAGAAGACCTTGGAAGCCACGATTCTCAGGTATGTCCCAAGACCCTATGCAACAATTTAATGCAAATTATCAAACTCCTATTCAGAACTCATGGAGTGCACCTATGCCTTGGCAAACTTGGTCTCCTCCTTTAGCCCAATCTGCTCCAAATTGGAGAGGTTATGCCCATGGTAATCAAACATATCAGCAGGCCTATTTGCAGCCATACCAACAACCTTCAACCTATCCCCAATACCAGCAGCATCAAGTCCAAACTCCTTCTTATCAAGCCCCATCTTACCAAGTCCCATCTTTCCAACAACCCAATATGGCTCCTCAATTGGGTCCACCACCTCAACAACTTCAATTGCCATCCAATCAGGCTCCACCTCGGCCTACACAACTACCAGCTCAGCCCATTCCAAATCCAAACAATAAAATAGAAAGACCTATGTACAATGTTGATGATGGAATGGCACTTCCCTATTTAGTTCTTCCATTGCAAAATATTACTTTAAGATCTGGGAAGGCCTTACAAAAAGAATCTCCTGTTATTGTAGAAGAACAAATAGAAAATGAGAAAAACACAAA